>VDFB02323297.1:0-43407 GCA_007258455.2 Sequoia sempervirens | reverse complement strand
TAGACTTGTCCTGATTGTTGTGATGATTGGATGAGATAGGATTGTCCTTGTCAAGTTTTATTATTCCTCTTTTTACCAAAGCACTTTCAATGGTTATAACATCTTCAATTAGTTTCTCAAAAGAGGGAGGACAATGTAAATTCAAGCAATAGCTCATTTATGGATTCAAGCTGTTAATGAAAGTGACCATCTTTTCCTTTTCAGGAACAGGACGTGGATATCTAGCAAACATTCTTCTCCATATCTGAAGAAAAGTAATAAAAGGTTCACCAGGTTTTTGCGCAACTTTGCAGAGATCTATCATAGTGATTTGGTGTTGGATGTTGTAGGCATATTGTGATATAAACAAATTGATTAATTCTTCAAATGTCTTGACAGGAGGTGTGATTTTTGATAGCCATTCCATAGAGTGACCTCCAAGACTCCTAGGAAACAAACACATCAAGTAAGTTTCCTCATGAGAAAACTGTAAAGTCATGTTTCAGAAATCTCTAACATGATTGATTGGATTTAATTTCCCATTATAATGATCAAATTTTGGAATTTAACAATGTTTGGGAAATGGAATCATGTTGAGACTTCGATCGAAAGGATAAGGAAAAATGTCTGCAAGAGTATATTTCTTTGTTGTGGTTCCCCCTTGTAACTCTTTAATTTGTCCTTGAAGTGCCTTAATTTGTTGAGTCAAAGCACTAAAATCAGATAGGGGTGTTTCTTCAGGTTTGCTCTTCAAATTCTCGGTATCAAAGTCATGAGGCAATTTAGCTCCTTGGTCAGCTAGATAGAGGAAATATTTTTCTTATCACATTGCAAGATCTTTTCTATGGCTTTGTGAAATTTGGGATCTTACTCAGCCTCTCTAAGAAATTCTTCATCTCATTCATCATCACTATCTATATGGGTTTTGCTCATGTCTCTGTAGTTGTGGAATGGATTTTCTTCTTTGTTATCCATGTTGTTGTTGAAAAGTGGATTACGACTTACACTGTAAGGAGGATTACTGCTTTCACCTTCTTCTTGAGTGTTTTGGGTATGACCTTCTTGTTGGATTTTGTCCTTCAATTTATTATACTGAGATCTTGTAGAGATAGGCATATCATTTTGAAGAGTTCTTCTAAACTTAGATCACAGTTTTGATAAGTGCGATAATGATGATATCTTGATTTGATAAGATGTGAATCCTATGATATGATCAAAGATGTTCCTAATTTTTTATTATGGCTTCCAATGATGAAGGAAGTCAGAATCCTATTGGGGAAGTTGAATCAATAATAAAAAATTTGTTTGAAAAGTGCACTCTTAAAGATTTGATCTTTGTTTTTGAAGAAAGGTTTTAAGATCACTGAAGGATTTGACTAGGATGTGATGGATATTCAATAGAAGGTTGTGGTATATTATCAAACTCAAGAAGTTGATTAAGATTATGTCGTTGAGATAGAGCTAATCTCTAATAATAAGCTCAAGAATCCAAAGGCTCTACAACGTATTCGTCAGTGAATCCCCTAACAAAGTCTTGGTATCTATGAAGAAATCCGCGGTAATGAAGCAAAACGTGTCAAATTTTGTACAAATTTTTTCTTCTTTGCAATGTTTTCTTGTACCCTAATTGTTTCTTGGGTTTCCTGATCCTATTGGAAACTGATTTCTTGACAAATTTTGTTGATTTCCACTCTCTAAGCATGGGAGAAATATTAGAATGTTACTGGACCAAAGATGTCAGAAAGTTAGGTGTGTGAATGATTTCAGTTGTTGTTTTTCATGTTCATTTCAGATGATCTTTTATCTAAATTACTGTGAATGAAAACACAGAAAACACTTCGAATTAAATGGAATGTAACCAAACACAGATAAAGAAAGAACATCCTATGGTAAATCTAGGACAATATCCGCTAGATTCTACGTAGGTTTCCCCAGCCGCATATCGGTAGCGTGTGAATTCAGAAGCTTGGCTGCACGGGCTCCCCCTTATAGTGCACTCTCTTTTCAGGCCAACCAAGCTTCCAACCCCCATGAAACTCCCATGGTAGATTGATCACCTCTACTACAGACTGCGAAAGTGTAGATGCCTTCACACCGACCGGTGCTGTGCTAGCAAATAGAAGGTTTTTGGTTTACTAAACAATGGTGTTTAATTCGGGACCCCCATTTGAGTGGCCATACATGGGGTGCAAGATTAAGCTCCGTTTAGGAGGCACTCTAGCCTAAAGAGGTTAAGCTCAACATGGTTTTGGGGAGTACAACTTGGTCTGTATGACACATCCACACTCGTAATCTTAGGTTTTCCCTTAAGATTCACATTTGTATACAGGTCGAGGGTAGCTTGGCTTTAGCTCCATTGCCGGTTTGAGTCATGTTGGGGTGATGAAATCCCTAGGTAGACCCAATTTCTAGAGGCAATAATCATTTCTCTTACACCTAGGATCGCATTACTGTGCAAGAGGAGAGGATACTTTAGTTATTGCATCATGGTTACATAGGGATAAAGTGGGTTTGGTTTTTTGATCACCTAGTTTGCACACGGTGAGAGCATAGTCACCTACCACTTTCAAGCACAATCAAGCAGAGTAAACAGATTCATTTTAATGCACCAAATCACAATGATTTAAGCTAAGTGAAGATATTGCTTCACAATCGACATGGAATTCATTTTAACTACATGATCAAAGTGTGGTGACTATCCTAGATTGATTCATTTTAAACAAGAAAAGATCTTGTCTGCGGAATGCGTCAGACTCAGAATCCTATTTTTGTGTTACAATCCAGATGCATAGAGACAGACAGTATATGCTAGAAACGGATTTTAGATGCGTAGAAACAGACAGTATATGCACAAAAATAGATTCCAGATGTGTAGAAATAGACCCTAAATGCGCTACAGAAAATCCTAAATGCTCTAAAATAGTTCTTAAATGCGCTACTTTAATTAAATGTAGATTTAAATCTCTAAATGACACCGTAATTAATGCTCTAAAATCTACCTTAAATGCGCTAATTTAACTCTTATATGTGCTAACTTAACTCTTAAATGCACTACTTTAATTAAATGCAAATTTAACTCTAAATGTAATGAGATTATATGCACTATTCTATCTCTCGGATGCGCTAAATTAACTCTCAGAAGTGCTGAAACAGTCCCCAAATGCACTAAAATACCTACAAAAATAGAAGCATTAAATTCCCAGATGCGCTGCAGAAAGTATCGGATGCGCTAAAACGCCAATTTTTTTTGAAAGCCGAACTCCAGAACGCAGAAACCTATCAAAATGCTCTACAAGAAAGGGTCAAAATCGAGGCATCGGACCCCACGGTGGGCACCATTTTATGTGTGTATGAAAATATGCCTATTATAATGAATTCAAAACACATTCAATAAAACCTTATATCAAAGAAGCTTAAAGAAAAATAAACAAACTCTTAGTGCAGCTTCTTCAAAGTCGTTTTATTGCTCTCTATCTCCAGTGTTTCGTTGATTCAAGTTGCTCTCAGATTTAGTATGCTAAGCTCAATGAAATGGACTACTAGAGAATGAGATTTAAACTAAAATGTATACTATACTAAGATGCAATTTTATGCTATGCTATGATCAGATTATTGCTAAGATATGATTATTGATAGAATGCTAAAGATGCAAATGCGTAAGTGTAATTGCGTGTGTGTGTCTGTCTAACCAATGCTTGGATTCACACATGTACTTATAGAGTTTTTCAGGGATTTTGATTGGCTGAGTTGATCAATGGCTGTGATAATTCCTAACAAATCGAACAGTCGAAGATGGATGAGACTGGAAAGAAAAATAGAAGAAAACGAATAAAGCAAGATTTTTCCATTTTCATGGAAGAGATAAGATGAGATGATTTAAAAAAATCATCTTTTTAAGAAGATAATGGAAAGATATTGAGAAGATAAATAATGAATTATCAAATTCAATTATTTATTTATGGGTGCATGTAGATTTTTCGTAATTAAATAAATATTTAATTAAGATTTTGAGGAAATAAGAAGATTTCATAATTAAATGAAATATTTAATTATGATTTGAAGAAAATAGAAGATCTTTAATTAAATAAAATATTTAATTAAATTTGAAGAAATGACATGTGTATGAAATTAATTAAATAAAATATTTAATTAATTAGAAGAAGTTTTAAATAGAAGAAAAGAAATATTTAAATTTAATTAAAACAAAAGAATTAATTAAATTCAAAAGATGATGGGTTGGGGCCCTAGCTCGGTTGGCTAAATCTTTCCTGTTGCAGGAGGTTGGTCACGAGGTCTAGTCTCCCCCACCCCCGTGGTACCGGAGGGCATGTCTCGCCCGCACCGCCGGTCACGTTAAAAAGTTTACCAGGCACATTGCAGTTTATATGGGGTCGTGCTGATTCCTGCAGTCTAAAAAAATAAATAAATAAAATTCAAAAGATGATAATTAATTTAAATAAATAAAATGTATTCATTTAATTAATCAAGTAGACCTATGAAATAATTAAATAAAATAAATTTATTCAATTATGGTGGGAGAATAAAATGAATGAACAATATAATTAAATTAATTAAATTGAATTATATGTAGAAGACTTTAGAGAAATTAATTAAATAATAAATATTTAATTAAATGTCAGGATTACTTAGACGTGACCAATTTTATGCATATACAATTAGCTCACAAAATTTTCCAATTTTTCCATCCTTTAAAGAATATTTAACATTTTTTAAATTTTTAACATCCACTAATCGTTGTCCAAATTCATGTAAACTACTTTCATGTATACATTCTCGTAACAATGAAAGGTTGCCACATCTATTGCTTTGTCTAGAAATACACACATTTAAATAAAATAAGTTTCTATTATATGGTTCACAAAACAAACCTACTATAAAGTCTTTGATTGTTTTGGGTGGCATATCAATACCACAAATGTCCTGCATAATTTGGTTAGCATGCAAAGTACAACGTATCTATCAAAAATATCATAATAATAACAAAATTGTTCACGAGTTTTACAACAAGATATTCGTTGTTTATTTATTCAAACATACCAAGGTTTACATTTTTTGAATGATCTTTGACTTATGCTAATATTTGGTAAGATTGAATCATCTAATTTTTTTTTATAAAATTTAGTTTGAGTCATATCTAATAGATTCTTTGGATGAGGGTTACAGATTTTTGATCCTACCCTTAATTTTAAAACATCTCTAATATTAGGTGATACTCTTGTATTATCATGCTAATATATTTTGATTAAAGATTTGTTTTCATTAGTTAATTTCATGTTCGACCTTGGGAGTCTACCACTAAACTCCAACATTGATTAATTGGATCATTTTCACTACTTTCTCTTCTCTTAGCCACTCTTTTCAAAGTTTTGGGACTTACTTTTATATATTTACTAATCTTACTTAACATTCTTTTATTTGAAGTTGATTTATTAACTAAAGAAGTTGTTATTGCACGATGTGTTGCATTCTTATCTTTAGATTGAATTTTCTTTCATATAGAACCAATAGCATTGGAAACACTAGATATGACTTGTTCTACTAAATCATCTTTCTTTTTTGGTTTTAAAAATACCTAATTTTTCATCACATTTCACATTTTCCATATTTTCATCAATTGTATCATGAGTTGACATTGAAATCCTAATTTATTTCTATAATTTTTTTTATATATTTATTTTTATGAGTTCTCATTTGTCTCCAAGAAATTTTACCAGGAAGGTTATCTAAGACATCTCTTTCAATTGTATAAAAACATTTTCATTTTCATTCATAAAAGTGGTTTCATTTTCATTCATGCAAGGGGTTTCACCTTTGTTTTCAAACATACAAGGGATTTCATTCTCATTTTCATCAATATGAGGGATTTGATTCTCATTTGAATTCATACAAGATAATTTATTACTATTTTTTTTTTTGCATTCTTTCAAACTAGAATTATTGATATCATCAATGGTGTATCTAGCTTCATCTAAATAACTAAGATCAATATTATCAAGACTTGGGTTTGAAGACATAACTCGATAAATTGTTTGAATAGGTGGATTTTCCATATCATTGAGAGGTGGATTTGAAGACATACTTGAAGTGTTTGCATAGGTGCTATTTCCATATCATTCAATGTTGAGGTTGAAGGCATAGTTGGGTTTGTCTCCATAATTACATTTTCTTCCATATTCACCATTTTCACATTTGCATCATCTACACTCATCTCATCCTTCATGGTTTCCTCTTCAAGATTCATGGAACTAGATGCTTCCAAATTTTTCATTTTTTGAATCCTTATTCTTCCATCTCTTTGTCTTTTTGCCTCCATTTCTCCATTGGATTCAATTTCTTTGTGTGTCATGTTAAATTTCTACATTTTCTTTTTTGCCTTTGATTTGATCCCATGATTACCAAACCCTCTTGATAAAAAAATGATTCTTAATCTAATTTCTAGTTGCTACCTCCTTCAAATTTTGAAATAAAACTATATAATATGGAGATCCTTTGTTCTATAAACTTTGAAGTACAAAAATACATGAACATATCCAAAATCTCTCTTTTTTCAAATATTCTTGAGAAAAGTCCTTATACTTGATTCCACTTTAGAAAATTCAACTTGTAATGGTCTCCTTCAAAAAATTGAATAGAATATGATCTGTTAAGAGATTGCATAAGACAAAATTGAATTAAAAATTGTAGAAAATGGCACTGTTGGTCCGTAATGCAAGAAAGGAATGTTGCAAAAAAAATGTGTTGAATCAATTTTTTCCAATTTGAAAAAAAATGGATATATAACAAACATGTACCCGTTATAAAATGGGTACCCATTTATAAATGTGTACCCATTCCTATTTTCAAACAGGAAAATTAAGAACAAGTACTTGTTAGATAATGGGTACCCATTTCTATTTTTTTATATTAAATATAAAGTGAGCAACAAATACATAAATCTACAGTTGTAGATTCTCTACATATTGTGCTGATTTACAACTATCTCAGAAATAAAGAATTCAAATTTGCTGATTACGGACTTAACAATCTGTGCATGCACTACAACTGTTTTCAGCAAATTAACATTACGAAACACTACAATTTAGAACTCTATAATCTAGAACAAGTTCTCTAAGGTTATCTCATATCTTGGGGAGGTATATTGGGTAGGACATCATCAACAAAAGCTATAGCCATGTTGCCTCTCTTCAGATCAGCATGATCAATAATTCCTTGCTTGGGTTCAGTTGTTGGGTCCTCTCTTGGAAGGTCCATTTCAATTGCTTTGTTTTTGCTAGTAGCTTCATTAATCTCCTTTTGAATCTCTTCAAGCACCTTGCAAAAGATTCCCAGATCATCTATGTTAACAGTTGGTGTTCCTTCTCTTATGAAGCGTAAAAACTTGACCAATGAGATCTCAATGCACACAGAAACCTGCATAACAATATTGAGAAAAGTGAGTTTCTTGTGAAACTCAGTAAGTTCCCTCTTCATTCCCATGAACTTATTCTCATTCCTCATTTTACAAATATGCCACAATATTTCATTGGTTAGCCAATACCAAAACAACTTACAATCTTTAGTGATGTTAAAATTAAGAAAAAGAACTTCTTTCCAAAGGATTTTACCACAATTTTTCCAAACATTTAAATTGTGACAGAATAATCTCCATATTTCTTGAGCATAAAGGCAATAAAAAAGAACATGTTTATAGGATTCTAGAACCCGGCACATGTTGCAAATTTCAACATCAACAAAATTAATTTTAACATGAAGTTATTGCAAGAGCACAAGCCATCTAAAGCAAGCCTTCTTAGGCTCCATGGAGTTATGCCGAACTAGAGCAAGATTTTTTTGCCACTCTTTGTTATCAAGGGATAGTGCCCAACAAGCATTCACATGATTAAGAACAAAAATTCCATCTAAGAGCTCATTATAATTTTTTTTTTCCTTGACATTTCTAGCTTTGGAGCCATCACACCAGACAATGTCATTGGCAGGGTCAAGACAAGTCTTAACATCAATAAGAAGGATTGCATCACTATAAGCCTCTCGAAGCACAGAGAAGGTCCTATGGTTGGAAGCGGGGAGGTCGAATTCAATCCTCAAAGCATTCTAGAATTTCAAGCCACCATTGGAGAGAATATTCCCAAAGGTCTTAATGCCTTTGCAGTTCCAACTTTTTGTCGAGCACCCTTGTAGCAAGGCAAGGGCTTTGCTGTTATGCTCTAGGTTCCACTAGATAGAGCTGAAGGGTTGACATTTTTGATTATTTTTAAGGATAATATTACAAGTTCTCAACTGGGCCTTGTGTTTTATTAGCTCCCAAGCCTTCCAAATGCTCCTAAAAACTGGGGAGCTTGCCAAAATCATAGAGTGTTTACTGGGGAGGATATCACTTAGGGGGAGCAACTTCCATGTTTTGGCCATCTTAGGAACTACCCCTTGGATATTGTTTCTAATTAGAACCTTCCATGGTTCATTACCATTCAAATATTTAAGAACCCACTTAGCAGCCAAGGCAATGCCTTGAGTTTTTAAGTCCTTCAAACCAATGCCCCCTTGGAGCTTCCTAAGGCAACACCAATCCCATTTTATCGAGTGCCTTTTTCTTCTTCCTTTTCCATCTGACCAAAGAAACCATCTTATTCTCTTTTGAATTTTGTTGATTTGGTAGCTACAAAAAAACCAAACCAAGGTGAAGTAAACAGTATATGAGGAGAGTATCTTTTGGCACACTTGAATTTTTCTTGCCAACGAGAGGTAGTGCCTATTCCACCTTGCAAACTTTTTATCAATTCTATCTCTAGCCTAGTTCCACATTTCCTTAAGGTTTGGGTTGACTGCAAAGGGGATCCCCAGATACCTGACTAGCTTATTTGGGCCTCCCCATTGGAAGCCAAATCTAGTCAGCCAATCAGGGGGGTTCTCTTTCCACCCAAGGAATGTAGATTTGGGTTTTGACAATCTTGCCCTAGAATCTTGACAGCATAGGTCCAACTTTTTCATTAGAGAATCTAGATTGCTCTGATCCATCTCAACACAGAAGGAAGTGTCATCTACAAATTGTACATTTGTTAGCTCTGTATTGTTAGGAAGTTTGATACCCTTGATTTTGGGAGAGAAAGAGTTATCTTTTAGCAAATAAAAGAGGGCATCAGAGGAAATCACAAAGAGGGCTGGGGCAAGGGGACAACCTTGTCTAATCAATCTCTCTAGGGTTATCACCTCTGAAATTTTTCCATTAACCTCAACCTGTGCTGAGGCATATTTTAGGAGGGTGTTCACCATCTTGTATAAGTTTTTGGGGAAACCAAAATCTTGGAGAGCAGTCCTTAGAAAGTTCCACTCCACCCGATCATAAGCTTTTTCAAAATCGAGAAGAAGCATTGTTGCATCTTGCCTAGACTGCCTGGCCCATTCTAGAGCTTCCCAGCTCGTAATCAAATTTTCAAGAATATACCACCCTTTTATGAACCCTATTTGAGTGTTGGTTATGAACTTTGGTAGAATATTGACTATCCTTAACACAACAATCTTGGCCAAGATTTTATAGGAGACATTTAATAAGGTAATTGGTCTCCAGTTCTTGACTAGAGACTTGTCTCCTCCTTTGGGAATCAACTTGATTACTCCTCTATTTATTTCCTTCCCAAGGGATCCCCTGCTTAGAGCCTCTTCATAAACTTGTCATAAATCCTCACAGATCCAATCCTTAAAAGGCTTTATAGAACTCAACAGGCAATCCATCACAACCTGGCGATTTATCATTGCTCATGGATAGAATTTCCCTTTTGGTCTCCTCTTTTGTAATATCTGCATCCAACATGGCTAAATCCTCATCCGCAATTATTTTTTGGAATGAGGTTTTTAATGAGCTCTCGAGCCTTAGAACTGGCTTGTCCCCCATCCTCTGAGGTGAAGAGCTCTTTGAAGAAGGTTTGGAATTGCTCCAATATCTCTTCCTAAGAAGAGAGCATACATGAGCCATCCCATATCTGACCAATTTTCTCCTTTAAGTAATAATTAAAGAAAATCTTGGATCCTTTGTCCCCACTCTTGAGCCAGTTCAGCTTGGCTTTGATTTTTTTCCCTTGCACTTTATGAGCTTGGAGATTCCTTAACTTGTTTTTGGCTAGGACCATTTGGTCACAAAGTAAAATACTCTTCGGGTTCTTTTGCAGTCTTGATTCAGCCTCAAAAACACTATCTTGGATATCATTCTCTTCTTTCCTTTTGTCCAAAGCTCTTTTCTTGCCAATTGTTTGGAAAAGTTTCCTCCATCCCTTCACATTTTTATTCCACCTTTCGATGTAAGAGCAATGCTTTAGCAGCCATTTGTTAATCTCTCTAAGAGTTTCAATAGCATCTTGGCAATCAACATCATTTAATAAGCAAGTTTTGAGAATAAAGCTATCTTTCTTCTTTGTTCTTTCTGAACCCTCATTGGAAGAGATTAGGACAACTTTGATTGGATGATGGTTAGAGAGGGAATAATGACAAACTTGAACTATGACACCATCACTATTTGGTCTATAAGAGAGAAAATCCTTATTGGTGTAGAACCTATCAAGTCTACAATAGATCCTATGGCGACCTTTCTGAGTGTTACACCACATGAACCAAATCCCTTTGGAGTCCCTTTTTTTCCCTTGTAGAGGGTCTATCAACCCAAGCTTATTTTTGGTTCTCACCAAAAATGCTTTTCACTTCCCTTCCAGGACATGCCCACTCCTCTCCATTTATCTTCCATTTGCTCAATCATATTGAAATCACCCCCCACAATCTAGGGTATCTCTTGCAGGTTGGTCATCCACTACCACAATTTGATCCTTTCTCTGTAGTGATTAGATGCATAAATAGAGCACACTCCAAAGGTCTCACCTTCTTTATCTAAGGTGACCCAAACCAATCTATTGCAGGGGGAGGAGCCATGTCCAGTGACCCATTGGGCCCAATGGTTGGAAATCAAGATGGCCGCTCCCCGTCGACCTTTCTCATGAGAGGTAGTAAAGAATTTAGAATCATTCCAGACAAAATTTAAGTTCATTTCAAGGGTGAATCCAACAACCTTAGTTTCTTGAAGCATTACAAAATATTTCTCCTTCTCCTGATTAAGAAATCTTCTCAGATTGTACTTCCTCTCAGGGGATTCCAACCCCCTGTAATTCTAGGAGATGCAACTAACCTTCATTCTCTGCTAACATGGGGGAGTCATCTAGCCCGCTTTTGAATTGATCAAAACATTTAGGGAGCTTTTCCTCAACTTTGTATTTTTTTGCAGCTGGGAATTGGATTACATTACTTGTTTTCCTTCTTTTATTTTTTGAGATTACAATTCTCTTTCCCCTGAGGGGTGTGATGTTTTATTTTCTTGGCCTCCCAAGGCCATTTCTTGGCTTTGGGGTAGTATTTTCTCCCCCCATAGTGATATCCTCTTCATTATTACAGCCCGAGTTTTCTGCAGGATCACCAATTTTGGGGTTTTTATGATTCTTTTTTTGGGGTTTGCAACTTGTTTCTTTTTTTGAGTCAGGATTAGCTTTGTCCTCATTAGGAGAGGCCGCCTAACTAAAAGTAGCTTCCTGGTTTAAGTCAAAAGAATTAGTGACAGTCTCGGGATGTTGAGCTTTTGAAACAACCTCAATGAAGGGGGTGAAGGTAGGACTAGCAGTCTGGTTGGGGGAAACAGAGGATACCCCCCCACCTAGTCTATTTGTGGTACATCACTGGGAAGGTATTTTGATTCCAGACCATATTCATTCACCAGGTCATCTGTTAGGTTACTAAGGTCGCCAGTGTGTCGTGGAGCATCCTTTTTGCTCCCAGCCAGATAACTACCCATAACTTCACCTTCCTCACGGCCAAGATCCCAGCGTGGGTAGAGTCAACCGATTTACAAACCCGAGTTACATAAATAGCAGGAGGGTCAATGTTATTATATTTGTTAGTCAAATTTTCCTGAATTCTTTGTCATATTTTTTTAATTGCTAATTGTTGCGCACTCAGTTTTCAACAGCGGTAGGATTATTAGCCAAAGACTGAACAAGAGATAGGGCTCCCGATTCCCTAAAACCCACAGTGGCATGTGTGAAAATCTCAGCCCCTGGTTGAAATTCACCATCCCCATCCCAGGCAAGAGCCTCAAAGGGGTTTTGTAGCTTTACTTCCATTTGGAAAAGATTAATGTTTGTTACAGGCTATTCACCCATCTTTTCCACAGGCAATTTATCTGAGTGGGCACTGTCTCTCGGACTAGGGTTGGGAATCTAGGAGTTAGGGTTAGAGTTATTTCCCTCTACTCCTACGGGCAATGGCCCTTCACAACTACCGCTATGAAAAAATTTCTCAAGATGTTTACCCGCTTTTTCCTTATTCAGTATCTCGCTAGGAGAGGTAGGGCTAGTAACCTTTTTGATAATGGGGTGGTTTTTTCTTATATGCCCTTCCCGACGACATAAATAGCATGCATTGATACCACCAAGAATCTCTAGAGGACACATAGTCTACCCTAGATCTTCTCTAATGACAATGTTATCAGGAAATTCGATGTCGAGGTTCAAGGAGATTAGAGCACGCGTGTCCAAGTTTGGTAAGATAGTTTTAGTTTCATTAATTTTAACCACAGCTCTGATCAGAGCCAGAATATGGGGGATCAAATGCCAGAATTTTGGTAGGAGATTCTTAATCATGACCCATCTAGGGCATGAAAGTGCAATGACCTCCTCAGCTATGGTCGTTGGGGACCAAGGTAGGGCACGAAAAGTGCAACCGCCCACATTCCAGTAGGGCTTCTCAAGGGTTTTGTCTTGCATGGCCTAATTTTCCAAGAAAATGACGAAAATCCCTCGTTGAATCATTCGACAAAATTTTACATGGATTCCAAATTTTCCTCCCCAAACTCTGGCAAGCCAGGAGTCTAGGAATTTCCTGGTTGGCATTTTCCTGGCATCTAAGGTCACAAAGAATATCGTAGTGTTTTTAAGTCTAGTTCTTTCGCTAGAAATTACAGATTTTAGATCCTTATTGGGAGATATGAATAAGTCCTTAGAAATGGTCGAGGGAAACTTACCTTGATCTGCTCCAATGCCATCGGCTGAGGCTTCCACAATGAATCTTGCATCCCTGGGAATCATTTCCCCATTCTCTGCCAGAGCCTCCTTGAAAGATTTTTGTGTGAAGCCAGATGAGGGTTCATCCTTTTTGTTCATTTCCTCGTTAATGCTGGAGGGGGATTGATCCGTACCCTCCTCCATTAGTGGATGAAGGGGCCAATGCTACAAACTACCATAGTAGGAAACACAGACACAAAAAGAAGAAAAAAAGAACTTTGTGGCATACAAAAAATGAAGAATGAAAAAAAAGTTACGGGGAGAGGGAACCCACAGTTAGGGAAAACCTGGGTGGGGGGGTGTACGTCCACCCCCACAAGCGCACGTTTCTATCCAAGAAATCCAACCCTAGTTCACCTTGGTTGCAGAGCCCTAATTGATCACCAACAATTCACTTTTGCCATCATCACCTGTTTCTATTTCAGAATGGGTACATGTTTTATAATGGGTATGCATTTTTTAAAGTTTGAATTCCCAAATCAATTTTTGCTTTAGTTTTAGGCTTGGGAAAGGTTTGGAAACCCGACCCCTAGCCTTTGACCTGCAACTAAAAAGCCAAGGTAGATTCGAGAGAAATGTCCAACTTTGGCGATATAGTTGGACTTTTTTTAGAATTGACCTATGAAATCAAAACCCATTATAGATCACGATGTCAAGTTTCCAAATATTTAAGTTTTGTTAAGATTAGATCATGTTTTCTATTTTTAATTAATTTCTTAGAAAATTGGTCCATAAACTTGAAATATCAAGCTTTTTTGGTTTTTGATAACATTTTTTTGTTAATTTTTTTGCAAAAAAATTATGACATAAATCTTCAGATAATTATCTACACAATGAAAAATATTCAAAAAATGTTTAGTTTAGGTCCAATTATGTTGTCTGTACATGTTTATTTTAAAAAACAACAATTAGGGCTAATAAAAATTCAATAAAAATAAATTACAAAAAATATCCTCATCAATCTTCATGTTATTATATATCTTTCCCCAAAAGGAATTAGAAATTTACTTTTATTTAGGTCAAAAATTGGTGTTTGTACACATGCATGGTATGGTAAAAAAGTGACTTTTAAAAGTGGTTTTTATACATGCCTATCAAAATTTAATTTCTATCATCTGGGTATTATAATAAATTACATATTTGGAAACCAAATTCAAAATACTAAATTTTATATCACTGACTTTATGTAAGATTCATTGTGTAAGTGCTTCAAAATTTCAGTCCAAGTGTGGCAAATTCTAAAAAACAAAAACACTTCCACTTTTTGAGCTTTTTGTGGACCCAACTTCTTGCATTAACCCAAAATAATATTGATTCCTCTACAAAATTCCTTCAATAATGATTTAGATGCTTTATTTATTTTAGATAACTCTATTAATAATGGTGCTTGGCTTATTGATTTAGGTTGCTCATACCACATGAATCCTCACAAGAAGTGGTTTACTAATTATATGCATATGATGAGGGTGATTTTTTCCTTGGTGATAACAACACAAAGAATATTTTTGGTAATGGAAAGGTAAAGATATGTTTTAGTGATGGGAGGACTAAAACTCTTGATAATTTTTCATATTATAGGACTTGTGAGAAATTTATTTTCAATGTCCAAGTTGAATGATTTTAGAATGCATGTGAAATTTGATAAGTATGGTTGTAGGTTGGTAAGAGGGAGTTTTGGTGATAGCTAAAGGATCTCAGATAGGGATTTTGTTTAGGCTAAATTCCTTTACTATGTGTAACTTTTCCTATGTAATTAACATTGAAAATGCATGTATGTTGTGGCATCATAGATTGGGTCACATTGGTGAAAAATGATTTCTATGAACATTGTGTGTTTGGTTAACAAGATAGATCATCATTTTCTAGTGGAACTAATAAGGAAAAGAGAGTACTAGAGATCATTCATTCAAATGTATGTGGACCAATGGATGTTAACTCTTTGGGTAAATATCAATATGTTATCCTTGAATCCCACCACGTTCAATTCATGGGATAATCCCTATGAAACTTGTTTGTTTCATAGCCCATGTCCTCTAAGCACGCAAACTGAGACAAATATTAGTTGCCCTCATGCGTGGCCTGATTCCTTGAAAGGTCATTTTAAGCGATCAAGTTTTTTTCTTTTTGAAAATTGTGAAAATATTTATTTTTAGTGTTAGTCATTTTTCTCAATCATTCAAGGTCACTGAAAATCAATGCTCTTGCATGTTTTTGCTAAACTGCTTTTTGGAATGTAGTTGTGCTGAATTTCAACATGACTACACTCCCCTTCTCCCACGTTTGGAATTTATTGCAATTTTAATGAAATTTTAAATGAGTTTTATTTTGGATTTTTAATGTCTTTAAACTCATTTTATCTTCATTTGACCATTTTTTCTGATCATTTGAGTCTTCTTCATGCTCATTTTCTCATTTGCTCACTCGTGTTTGGATTTCCTACAACGTTTTGAGCGGATTTTATTTGTTAGGATTTTCTCTTTTCAGGTATGTTGCAGTTATTTTTATTTATGTTTCTCATTGTTTAGAGTTTTAAGTTTTTTTGTAGTGGCTTTATATTTGAAGTTTTATGAATCCACAGTTTTGTTTTTTGAAGTCTTTATGATTGCTAGTCTATACATTTTTTTTCCTTCGACCCTGCACACCATGGTGGTGTCATTCAAGGTTTCACCGAATAACACCCTATAAAAATGCACAATCCTCACTCTACCTTTGGCCATTATAAATCATCCATTGAGGTCATGTAAGAAATTTTCCTCATGTGACACTTTCTTTAACCCATCAGTAATTTCATTTGGATCTCTGAATGACATCTCATGTCATTGTTTAAAGCTCTCCACATAATCTCCATGGATCCCTCCATGCTTAATCTTTACTCATGCAAATGTTGGGGATTACATATGCCATGTGTAATGTGAGATTTATTTCCTACATTTCACATTTGTTTCACCATGCACGATATTGGTTGGGGTTTATTCCCCAAACTACACCCTTATGACCCGACCATAAAATTTGCATGCTTTCGCAGGAAATTTTCCCATAATTACACATTGCGATCTTTATTCATGTGTAGTTTAGGGTTTAAACCCCAACCAACATGAAATGCCATATCCTACCTTCACATGCATTGCAAGGTTTAAAACCTGCATTGCATACTCAACCAAATGAATTGCATTCAACATTATGTTGGGGAAAAAACCTTGACTTACATCTTTAGACACAAAATACCTCATATGTAGTGTGGGTTTTAAACCCCGTACCGAATATTGCATAATCCCTACTATCTCAATTCAATCCATTAATTCATCCCCAACTTCTAGGTCTATTTTTAAAAGTCCAAGGGATAATATTAATTTTTTTTGTAGAACTTTGTCTTCTTTGCCAAGTGTGTCCTTTCCTATTTTTGATGTGTACTCAATCTAAGTTTGAGAAATTCATGACTGAGTCCTCACAAAATGTGTCTAATGTGGAAACTCTAGTTGTAGTTTTGACCAACACTTTGCCACTTGTAGCTACCGCCATTGTCAGTGCAACACCATCAACTCAAAATATGGTAACAGATCCTGAAGGAGTTTCTTTCCCTCTTCCCCCTTGGTTGGTATCTCAAACACCAAAGAGGAAGAAGCAAGCCATCTCTCTAGACAACTTTGATTTTGGCTAGCTAGTGCCTATAAAGAACAAGTCAGCAAAGAAGGCCAAAAATATTTTCAGGGTGTTGGTTGATAAATTAGGTTACAAGTATGCTAAGGTAGCACAACCTCCTCTTGATAAAATTGCATAGGAAGTTGATCTTTCAGATGATTCTATCACTAGAATAGAATTGGGAAAAGGGACACATGAAAGTGAGAAGGAAGATGCGTAGACATCATTGGCTTCCCTAATTGAGAAATATGATAGGGATAAAATTGTCAAAGATTAGTTAAAGGCCAAGGTGGAACAACTCACTTCAATTCTCTAGAAGTTAACCCAACCCCTTGATTTAATTTAGCCTGTTGCTACAAGTATAGAGGATCCTACTATTTAGAAGGTTGAGAGGACACATGCATAGGAAAGAGCTAATACATAATGAATCGACAGATATTTTCCCAAGGTACACAATTGCTAAAATCTTCTATTGAAATGATTATCAATATGGAAAATGTGAAGGCATAATTGAGCTAGATAATTGACACATTATCCCAGAGTCTACAAGAGATACATAAAATTCTTGAAGCTTGGAATAAAATGTTCTTAAGAGGTAGGCAAAAATGGATATTGAAATTTTTTTTGGACCTTTATTTCTTTGCCAAGTTTGTCCTCTCCTATTTTTATGTGTCTACTCAATCTGAGATTGACAAATTCATGACTGAGTCCTCACAAAATGTGTCTAATGTAGAAATTTTGGTGGTATTTTTGACCAACACCACCTCTTTTAGCTACCACCATTGTCAGTGCAACACCATCAACTCAAACTATGGTAACAGGTCTTGATGGAGGTTCTTCCCCTCTTCCCCCTTGGTTGGCATCTCAAAAACCAAAGAGGAAGAAGCAAGTTGTCTCTCCAGATGACTTTGATTTTGGATAGCTAGTGCCTGTAAAGACCAAGTCAACGAAGAAGGAAAAAACTCTTTTGAGGGTGTTGGTTGATAAATCGGGTTACAAGTATGTTGAGGTAGCACAACCTCCTGAAAAAACTATAGAGAAAGTTGATCTTTCAAATTATTCTATCACCAAGATAGAATTTGGAAAAAGGACACATGAAAGTGTGAAGGAAGATGCGCTGACAACATTGGCTTCCCTAATTAAGAAATATGATAAGGAAAAAAATGTCAAAGACCAATTAAAGGCCAGGGTGGAACAACTCACTTTAGTGCTCCAGAGGATAACCTAATCCTCTGAGTCAATTGAGCCTACTGCTACAAGTATATAGGATCCTTCTATTTAGAAGACCAAGAGCACATACGCACAAGGCAAAGCTATTATAGAATTGATCAACGGGATATTGATCCAAGGTACACAATTGCTAAAATATTCTATTGAAATGATTAGAAATATGGAAAATGTGAATACAAAATTGAGCTAGACAATCGAGACATTATCTTAGAGTCTGCAAGAGATAGAGAAAAGTCTTGAACTTTGGACTAAACTAAAAGATCTCAAGCTTGATGTTTTAGTAGAAATTGGGGTGATTCTCAACAGGAAAATTTTCATTGAGATTCAAGAAACAATGAAGCATAAAAAGGAGGTCATCAATGAGTTGATCAAAGATTTACAAGAAGCTCAAGTGGTAGGCGCAGATAGAGGTTCAGATCTCATCACCAGAATTAAGGAGTTGCTTTGTCAAGTTCTTGATGATGATCAAGAAGTCCTTCCCATTGACATAGTTATCCAATAATTTACATCACTGATTCAAAAAGAGATTGAAGATGAATATTTTTCATTGGCTTCAATTGACAAATTGGTGGATTTTCATGTAACTTTGGATAACCTAAAAATAATATTACAGATGCATAAGAAAGAATGCATTAGTATTGAGGACTCAATCACACGAGTACTCACTATCTCCAACCATACTACAAGACCAAATGATTTAGAAGTCCAAGCAGTGTTGAAGAAATATGAAGACTTCATGGAGAAAAATGATGAAGAATGAATGAATGCTCCTGTTCCATACTTATTGTATTTCAAGATTTTTCCATTTATGTAATTTGTCAATCTTAAATGACATATTACATATCTTTTTAAATATGCAATTACATGTAAAAAAAACACAGTCCTAAATCAAATCGGACTTTGTTGTTGAATAAGTCAAGTTAGTTTTAACTTTCCTATTTTAGCTCTTGGCTCTCCTCTCTATATAGGAGGGAGCTCTTTTGTAAATATATACCTTTTACCTTATGAAGCAAAGTGCTACCAAATTGAAAAGAATTTTGAAACTTTTCTTTAGATACGTAAATCAGATTTCAATCAATAAAAGAATAAAATTTGCATCCAATCTTTGCCTTGGATCTACTTTGTTATGTATTGAGATTGTTCTTATGTCTTTCTCATTGTATTATCTTGTACTTGATTGAATAAGTAGTGTGATATCATACATTCTAGGAGGGGATTCAAATATGATTTTGTAGATTTTGAGCTGCATTATTACCTTTGAAGATTATGTTTATGTGTGTGCACTTTGGTGATAATTCAAAGACTTTGGGCTGCGGGTTGTTATCTATGTTTTGTTGATATTTTGGTGGCATATATTGGAGACTTTGGGCTGAAACTTAAATACCATTTTTTATATTTTTGAATCATCATAGAAATCAACAAAAGACTTTGTGCTTTTGTGGGTTTTCTAGCTACCAACATTCACTGGTATCATTTGATTATTCTTTTGTTTAATCGAACTAGATATTGGTTATTATTGCTCAAACTACTATTTGTGTATGATTTACATGTTGTAATTATCATGGGATATAATTGTAAGTTTTATAAGAGGAAAACATCTATTCTTAAACAAGAGAATAGGATGAATGTAAACACCATGAATAATTGTAGTGTATATAATCATAGTTAGTTACTAATTATTTTAGTGAGAAATAAGAAGGGAGCCTCCCCTTTCAAAGAGAAGAGATTTAATCTCATAATACCATGGATGATATCACCATTTTTTAATCAGTTAGTTGATTACAAAATATTCACCCAACACAATATTATGTCTTGTTCATTGATGATATCTCAAGATACACTTGGATTTATTTTATGCATTCTAAATATGAAACTTTATCACTAATTTTAAGGAATTTAAGGCCTTTGTTAAAAAGAAAACATAGTATAAGATAAAAGTGTTGAGGTTTGACAATGGGGGTGAATATTGTTCCAAGGAATTTGATTAGTTTTGTAAAAATGAAGGTATTGTTTGATAGAAGACTACTCCTTATATACTCTGAACAAAATGGGAAATGAACCAAACCTTGATAGATCTAGAAGCATGTTGATTGGTGCTAAGCTTGATAGATGCTTTTGGGAAAAAGTGGTTGGTACTGCATATTATTTGATTAATAAACATACTTTCTCAAATCTTGGTGATAAAAGTTCTTATGAAGTGTGGATAGGTAGAAAGCCTTTTGTTTCACAATTAAGTATCTTTAGTTGTGAGGCTTTTGTTCATGTGCCTCAAGAGAAGCGATCTAAATTGGATCCAAAAGCACATAAATGCATCTTTGTTGGTTATGGTGAGAGTTTTATTGCTTATTATTTGATTAATAGATCTACTTGCTCAAGTCTTGATGATAAAACTCCTTATGAAGTGTGGATAGGTAGAAAGCCTTTTGTTTCACACTTAAGGGTCTTTAGTTGTGAGGCTTTTGTTCATGTTCCTTAATAGAAGCGATCTAAATTAGAACCAAAAGCACATAAATACATCTTCATTTGTTATGGTGAGAATGTAAAAGGTTATAAGATTTGGAATCCTCTGGCCTATAAAATAATATTTTTTAGAGATTTGATTTTTAGGCAATTTAGAGCTTACTCATGAGAAGAACAACCAAAGAAGAAAGATAAAACAAAGATAGTGCACTTTGAGACAAAGATTAAGAAGTAGGAAGATCCATATATGGAAGAACAATAAGAAGGATCTAAGGATGTAGAAGAAGAAGAGGGGTTAGAGAGATCAAAGGATGTGTAGGATGAGCTCACAAAAGAAGAAAGGAAGAACATGTAGAGCCCATTACTCCTACCTAGAGGAGGTCCACAAGGCAACATAATCTAGTTGACAGGTATAGGCCACCAAATTTCCATTGTGTATTTTCTTTTTTTGAGTATTTATGATGAACCTATATCTTTCAGGGAGGCTCTCTTTAGAGGAAAGTGAGGCTTGGTTTCAGGCCATGTAGGAAGAGATGATTGTGTTGGATAGTTGTGAGACTTGAGATCTTATTAGTTTTCCCAAAGGAATGAAACCCATTGGTTGCAAGAGGGTATTTAAAAATAAATTTGGTGTAGACAATCGGTTAGAGTAGTACAAGGCTAGATTGGTGGCTAAGGGATACTCCTCTAGAGAGAGGGAGTTGATTTTGGTGAAATTTTCTCTCTTGTTGCTAAATTGACTTCTATTAGATTCCTATTATCTATTGTCATTGGTTGTGATTTTGAGATAGAGAAAATAGATGTTAAAACTCCTTTCTTACATGGGGATCCATGGTGTCAATATGGTTACAAAGACTTGGTAATGGAATTGGTTTTGATTGTAGGGCGATGAGGATTGGATGTGACAATCAGAGTATTAATATTTTGGCCAAAGATCTTATGCATCATGCTTGTAATAAGAATGTTAATGTTTAGTATCATTTTTTGCTAGAAATGGTTGATATTGGTAAGGTATTGATTGATGAGGTTGACACTTTGGTTAATGTTACAAACTCTCTTATGAATACAGTGACCACATATAAGTTCTCTTGGTGTAGGAAGGCTATAGGCCTTGATCATTGTACTTGATTTATTATTTGTATCTCTTGGATGTAATTACAATATATAATGTTAAGTGGGAGAATGTTAGGTTAGGTGACATTAACCTTGCAAACCTATGCCATTCTTATGTCTCCATGTTTCTTGGAATTTGTTCTAGGGGATGTGAGAGAAATTCATTAAATATTGGCATATTGCAATTATATTTTCAAGAGGGTTTTTAATGTTGGTGGAGGTTAAACATTATCATGGATAAAGTCTCCCTCTTAGGTGTACACATTGTGAATGTGAAAGGTCTTGAGTAGGGTGCCCAAGTTTGGAGGGAAAGAAATGTACATTGGTATTCCATTTGGAAGTTGAAAAGTCATTGGAGCATCCTAAAAGAAAGAAGTTGAAAAGGCTATAGGTTAGGCACCCATGTTAGAGCATTGTGCATTTTATTTAATATTTTATCATGACTCTTGGTCTTCCAAGAAAGGGGCGTGGGTTTTTGCAAGTGGTTTTGGTACCTCTTGTTTTTTGTTTACCATTGTGGTTTTACCTCCCACAAGTTCTATATATTGGAGCCATTGGATGATAGTTTCATATTGAGTTATTTACAAGTGTATGGAAGCATCTAGGTTGATTAGAGATCAATAATGAAATGTATTATGGTGTATCTCTCTTGTGAAGATTAATAATATAATTGTCATATTTTATCGTGTGGAGTTTTTTTTCAAAAGGATTTCTCCATGTGAATTTGGTGTCATATTTTGTTTGCTAGTTTTTCTATTGTGATCAATGTGCAATCACATACATAAAATCTGATTTGGTAATATTATTTTTAGATTTGATTTCACATATATAAGTTAATAGTGCAGCTTTTCTTCACCTTGTTTTCAATATTTTTCAATGACTAAATTAGCTAGATAATTTTCCACATTATTTCTTTCCTTTAAATAATGCATATAGTCATATATTTTGAAATTGTGTAGAAAAGGCCAAACTTCTTATAGAATGCAATTGAGTTTCCAATTTGGACATGACCTCTTCTTCAAAGAAAAAATAATTACCATAGGATCACCTTCAATTTATATTCTATTGTGATTCTCTCTTCTAGTCAACAAGATCCCCAAAAGTATTGCTTGGGATTTTGCCTTATTATTTGTACCATTCAACATTTTGGTTGAAATAGTTATTAAAAAATTTCTTTATGTGTCTCTTGTTATATAACCCGCTCTTGAGGCCCCTAGATTTCCACAAAAGACATAATAAAAATTATGTTTCTCCATAGAGGATGGTGGATGTTTCCATTTTATGGTACTTATATCTATCTTGCTCTTAAAACTTTGACTAGAACTAGGGGAGAAGAGTGGATTCATAAAAAATCTAATGTTTTAGAAGTATGGCATACCCATTTGATAATTTAGATTTTTTGCTTATGTGTTTGTTGTCTTGTGTCATAGTGTTCTCAAATATGTACTTGTCCATCTTGTGAGTGAATTCATTTATATTTGAATATATTATTTCCTAAATATTTTTTTATTTCTTTCAAGTAAGATATTCTACATTAGAAGAAAGAAACAAGCTTTTGGATGTATCCAAAAGTGGAATCAAAGTAAAGAGAGTGCCAAAAAAAAGGAAAATCTATAGTAAATTATTTGGAAGGGAGCCATGACATTTTAGTTTAGAGAATAATTAATGCTAGCTAGAGAATAACATTCTAATGATGGATGATGGACCATGATCTGAAACATTGATGTAAAATATTGCACATAGTTTCAATTAAAAAAAATTGCTCTATTTATCACATTGGTATGTGGAAACTTATGTCTTTTAATATAAAATAGGGTATATATCTATGCTTGATCTAAGTTTTGTATTCATTCTTAATACAAAGTAAAAAATGATAATAAATTCTTATATCATATGTTTTAAATCTTAATCAATATGAAAGTAGTACTTAAATTATTATTTTTGTAATATTTGAGTTGATTTGATTATCTATTATTTTTAAAACTTTATATAATCTATATTTAATTTTACATAGTACCATGATAGTTTTATATATATAGTGAGTAATATATGTACCAACCATCAACCAATCATATTTTACATTAAACCTTCATATATATTTTAATTTTATATTTTAAATTTATATATAAAATAATGAATCCTTTGTAATTTAAAAAATGGGTTAGAGGTCAAATGTATTACAACTAAATGACTTTGGGAAAGAACATAGAAAAACCTTATAAGTGTTGATGACAAATATTGATCAAATCCACCTTGAATTTTTTTTTGATGTATATTGTGCTAAAGAAGGTACTTTATAAAGAATATTACTCTATTTAATGTTTACTAGTAAGTTCAAACCCATCAAGGTAAGGGATTTTGTTCAACCTATGTTTAAAATAGTAAAAATTGAATTAGAAACTTTTGAATGTCTAATTTAGTATGATCAAATTTTGTATATTAGATGGATAGATATTAGAATTATATTTTTACCTAGTCATGCCTTGTAGGAAAAAGGAAACACCAAAAACAAATAGGGGAAAGCAACATAACAATAGACTAGAAGTTTTATGTTTTATTTGTAGAAAGCAAATATGAACTAAAAAGATAAAACATCTATTAAAAACAATTGGCACACCTACAAGAGAATAAAAAGATTTAGATAGTTCAAAAAACATAAAACAACAAACACATATAGAGAATTGTGACTAGTTCACTATAGCTAAAGTAGCAACATGCCTAGATAGATAACTTATTATGATAATTTGTTGATCCATTGAAATGCACCTTGACTAATAAAATCTCCACTATTTCTTGTTCACTACTATTTTTGTGAAGATACAAATTGTATGAAACAAAAATATGTATTCCTTATGAAGCTCTAAATGGCAACCATATACATAGATAGTTCACTATAGCTAGTGTAGCAACACGTCAGAATAGATAAAACTTATGGAAGATAATTTTTTGATCCATTACATTCAGGATTAATAAAATCACCACTATTTCTTGAAGGATACAATAGTATATATTCCTTAGCAAGCCTTAAATGACAACCATATACGTTAATATATGATCTCCAAGCAACTTCAAACAAAAAAATTTACTTTATAATTCATCAAAAAAATCTTTCCACCAATGAATTTATTTTAAAAAATACTTTAATTTTTAAGGTGCGCTAATATAAATGTGAACTAATATTGAATTATTAACATAGGGAAAACTTATGAAAGATGATTTGTTGATATATTAAAAAAAATATTATAAAAATTGTTTCCAAACGATTACTCATAGATTTTAGAAAATCAACTAATATTGAATTGCGTTGCAATAACCCTGACAAAAGATTTTCCAGTTGGCTTGCTTTCAAATCTATGTGCTGTTTCCTGTTTTTAATCAGTTTTAATTTGAGTTTTAGAAACTTTGAGCAGTTTTATTACATGTAAAAAAACAGCCTATTATTAGTTTGTTTCAGTTAAGCTTTCTTAGCTATATATGTTTTTGTATTGAGCGCCAAGTTTTTTCCTGTGTATGAAAGTTTGCCGTAGCAGTCTGAAATCTCGGTATTATGCGCTTGTTCTCCCTTCCTACTGTACTATAGAGCCTATTATTCCTCGCTGCTGTTGAATTGATTTTGTGTGTGGAGCTGCAGGGTCGGTTGCCTTTCACTTGCCTCCGATCCTTGTCTGCGTCAGAATGTGTAGGGCATTAGGGTTTTCTAAAATTGACCTTATCCGCTGTAAGTTTCGAGAGCAACTAATTGCTCCTACGGGTGGCTGTTGCATTGTAGCTGACCAAGTGGGTTAATATATTTTACAATTTTCTTCAACACAGATTTCAGCTTCATCTTGTTTTCTTAATTGGTGGTGGCGGTTTGTTTTTGCCTGGTCTTGCTGATTGTTGGGGGCAGGGATGGACTTCAACAGTGGCATGAAAGTTGAAGTATGCTCCAATGAGGAAGGTTATAGAGGTGCATGGTTTGAGGGGACAGTGGTGTCCTACGAGGGAGGGGGTATTCATAAGGTGCAGCATGAAAAATTTGAGAATGAGAGAAAGGAACCCTTGGTGGAAGACTTCCACTTCAGTCAAATAAGGCCACGCCCTCCTAAGATCAGCTTCAAAAATTTGAAAGTTAATGACCCTGTTGAAATATATGATACACATTGTTGGTGGAGGGGTGTTGTTTCGGAGCTTCTCCCCAAAGGTTATTACTCTGTACATTTCCCAGAGTATGGAGAAAAGGTCTATTACAAGTCGGCTATGAGGTTAAGGCAAGAATGGCATAATGGGAAATGGTCTAGGACAAGCTGCCAGTCCTTGAAGAAAGGATATATTCAGTAATTTCCATAGTAATATTCTGAATGATCAGTTTCATCATGAAAATGATGCATTATCATTAGTTGCTATTTCCTTGTTCATTGCATGTCTCCACATTTCTGTTTTTTGTTTCCACTCACCTAATTGATAATGATTTGGTTTTTATTAATCACAGTTTATGACTCTATTTTTTGCGGACAGGGGAGAGGACAAACTTCTAATTCTTATACCAATGTTACAGATCTGTTTCTGCTTGATGCTCCTCTTTATTTTAAATAAAGATAACAAATTGATTTAAGGCTAATATGTATATCAAATATAATCCTCTTTTTTAAGGTTAATATGTATAGGAAATGATTCAGTTCCTTTAAAAAGTTGGATTTATCTGTTATCTTAGATTGTAAAAATATGACTATTCCAGGGCCACAACAATGCTTCTATTGGCAAGAAGCGGGGAGCTACTGAGAAACAATCAGATTATGTGGCACAAAATTCACCTGTAAAGCGGATACGGGTGAAGGGTCTGAGTGAAGGTGCAGGTCAGGGAGCTATTGAGAAACAATTGGATAATGTGGCACAAAATCTACCTCTAAAGCCGACACAGGTACAGGCGTAGGGTCTGAGTGAAGGTGCAGGTCCAAGCGAAGTATTTACCTGTAGAGTGTCGCGATCCAAGGTTTCATCTTCCTCTAAAGGAAAGAGTTTGGGTAACTTTTTCTTCTATCTTGTCACCTTCAAGAGCTGTGTTTGTTTTTTTTATCTTTTGTTTTTCATTTAAATTTGGTTAATTTGTTTGCTCTATTGCACTTGAGTATTGATCATGATCTTTTTGAATGTGCAGAGGTTAGGGAGGAGTTGAGTGATTTGCAGAGTAGGGTTACTGCTCTAGAGAATATTTTTGGTGTCATGCAAAGGTAGTTGAATGTACTTTTAGGTCAACAATAGTCTCAACCCAAAGGAAATAATTTGTACCATAACGAAGACTGGCTAGGCATGGGCAATTGTGTTTATGGGGGACTTGCTTCATTTGCTTGGAATTTTTAACCAGAAATTTCAGAAATTAGAATCATCTCTTGTATTTTACACTTGTATAGTTTCTGAAACCATTGGCTTAATAATAATTAACTTGTTCCATTATGTTGCGCTCTTTTTTATACAAGGGAATCCTTTTTTAACCTTTTATAAGCTTGACAACTTTGGCCTTTTTTATAATATCTGAATTTGAACTCCACTGTTATTTAGAACTTGAATTACCAACTCCTTATACCAGCATCACAACTTGTGTACTTAGTATCCAATTAAGGCTTATGATGCTTCCCCATGACAATGGTTATAGTAGATCTCATTGAAAAGTGTGGATATATTTTTTTATTTCTGCAAGGATGCTGTCTAAATCCCAGTTTGGGGCACTATCCCACAACATCCTTTTGAATAATTATGATAGTTGGCTTTGATTGCTAATTGTTTTATCCCATACCGTATAGTTGTTTTCAGACCTTCAAACTAAGCCTCTAGCTCCTGCTAAACTATTGATGCCCAGTGTTATATTTACAGAGAGAGCTCCAATTCATTGCACTTTGTCATCTCAGGGCAGACCACCTGCTCCACCTCTTCCTTGCTGTTTTTGGAAGCCCTACTAAAATTTATCTTCTGCAACCTTGAGAAGAGTTTACCCACCTAACTGACATACTGTTTTCTTTCACAACATTCTTTATGGGGGACCTAGATTATGTAATTTATTGTCACCAAATTTTAGATTTTTCCAATTTTTAGAAAGTGAAATTAGGTTTGAAATTCCCTTGGCTTAGATGCTATGATCAAGGTGTATCTCCTCACTTAAATTTTCCCAAGATCCAACAGCTGGCTTTGTCTGTTGGGATATGACACACCTAGAATTGGATGTGGAAATTTATCTTATTTAAGGTTCAATGTGTAATTAGACATATAATGTCTTTTAAGACTTTAAAGACCCTCTATGTTATGGGAAGCCCAATGACTTCACCATTTGAGTTCAATCCATTTATCTAAAATGAAATTACTTTTTTAGTATGAATATTTTGTTTTAAAAATATACTTACTCCTGACCGACCATTCTTGGAGATGAATTGTAACATCGTAACATGCTAGAAAGAGACTTCCATTATGGTACTTGAAGCGGAGGTTTTAATGGCTAAAAGAGATTTCTATAGGATTTAGAGTCTCGTCAAAGCCAAAAGGTCCCATTGATGAAGATACATACAATCAGATTATCGAGGAGACCTCACTCCGAGTCCCATCGACCGCTACTTGTCTCGCCGATGAGGCTTCAATCGGCTTGTCGAAGAGACTGCACATCTAGTCCTGGTGAAGACTGTCACTCCCACTAACAAGTGCCCCCATCCTCTCACCAACATGTCGAAGAGACATGACTCAAAGTCTTGGCGACAACACAAAGTCACCCTGATACATTTTCATCAGTGTATCAGAGAGACACAAAGAAGACTCTCGTCAAAGTGACCAACTCTCATCGACAATGAAACTCAGATAGTCTATTGGGGGCATTAGGGAGATTCTATGATGACTCCCTTCGACACCACTCTATCACACCGATAAAGGGTCTTGATTCTATATTGGGCTGTTGAAGAGACAACTATGAGACTCCTGCTGAAGTTACCATCTCCCACAGATAGAAGACTTAACACCCAGCCATAAAGAATATTGGTCCATCGAGGGGATAGTGAATAAGGTCTCACCGATAATGAATAGTCAAGCCAATCCTCACATTGTTACAGTGATAGGTCTCAAAGATATTGGTGCAGTTATACATGGCATTGGTGGTTCAAAGCAGTTCAAGCTACACACTCAAGCATCCAGGGGTGGTGTCAGTGGAGGGAAGATTTTTGCTAGTGATGTGCTTTGTGTTTTGTAGGTTCGATATATACTTTCATTAGTGTATCAAAGAGACATAAAGATGACTCTGATCGAAGTGACCAACTCTTGCTGACAACGAAACTCATACTAATCTATCGGGGAATCAGGGAGACTCTATGATGACTCCCTTTGACACTGCCCTGTCACACTGATGAAGGGAATATTGCCACATGTTCAACTTAAACCAATAGGACCCACCAAGGAACCCTAGGGTAGCGAGCTACATTGATCAACATTATCGGCCCATCGAGGAGACAAGCTTTAGAGTCCCGCTGAAGTCACAAGGTCCCACCGACGAAGATACATCCAATCAGATTATTGGGGAGACCTCACTCTGAGTCCCACCGATCGCTACTTGTCTCACTGATGAGGCTTCAATCGGCTTGTTGAAGAGACTAATCATCTAGGCCCAGCGAAGATTACCACTCCCACTGACAAGAGCCCCCATCCTCTCATTGGCATGTCAAAGAGACATGAATCAAAGTCTCAGTGACAACACAAAGTCTCCTTGATACATTTTCATCAGTGTATCAGAGAGACACAAACAAGACTCCCATCAAAGTGACCAACTCTCATTGATAATGAAACTCAAACAGTCTATCGGGGCACCGGGGAGACTCTATGATGACTCCCTTCGACAATACTCTGTCACACCGATGAAGGTTCTTGACTCTGTATCAGGCTATTGAAAAGATAGCTATGAGATTCCTGTCGAAGTTACCATTTCCCATTGGTAAAAGACTTAATATCCAACCATAAATAAATATTAGTCCATCGAGGGGTGATGAAGGGTACTCCCGCTTACAATCTAAAACTCACAAAAAAAACAAATAATGGCACAAACAAAATGCAATAAGGAAGCAAATATTTTCTATTATCATTGAAATGAAAATGAAATTACAACATTATATTTTCCATCACATGGGCTTTCTAATTACATAAATCTGCAAATCTACAAATTGGAGCCACCATCTACTCTGCTTTGGCCTCCTCTCTGTAGTCCCCCTTTACATCCTTTATTTGGAAGGTGTAACCACCCTAAAATATTCTGGAAAGTGTAACTTCCTCAAGAAGATATTTTGAAATTTTATTAATTTTGGTATTACAACTTCGTGGGGTCATAACTTTTGATCCGACTGTCAGATTTTCTATTATAATACCTTTTTAGAAAGCTCTCGAAAAATATTCCACCAAAAAGTAGGGACCTAAAGGCCAACTACTTTTGTTTTCCACTAATTTTCAGGCCCATCCAAAGCCTCTAAGTGCCTCAAAATTGACTATGAAGATTTTTACTAGGATTTTCGAAAATTAAAATTTTAATATTGCTCAAATGACAAATGGTATTGAAGTGATTTTCGCCATTGGCTTCAATTTACCATTCCAGAGTTCTTTGTAAGATTTCATGTCTAACTGTGCATAAATTCAAACTTACTAAAATAGTAACCCTTCCAAATTTAGCCCTTATTGAAAAGAAACAACTTTTTTTTTTTTGTGTTGCAAGATTGCTCTTACACCTTGATGCTCCTGCATCGAGGGTACAGTGAATAAGGTCTCACCGATAATGAACAATCAGGCCAATCCTCACATTGTTACATTGTTAGGTCTTGTTGATATTGTTGCAGTTATATGTGGAAATGGTGGTACAAAGCAGTTCAGGCTACACACTCAAGCATCTAGGGGTGGTGTCAGCGGATGGCAGATTTTATGCAAATGCTGTGCTTTGTGTTTTGTAGTTGAATAGGAGGGATTTGGGATATGCTAAAAGGTATCTTAATTTTGTTATTTGGGAAAATGTACTCAATGGAAACCTGGCTATGAAGAGCTTGTCAAACTGATATGTACACAATATTTTATATATAATATAAATATATATGAGCAATATGCTCTTTGGCTTAAAAAAAAAGATGTCAATTTCTTAAATATACATAAATAAAATATTTAAAAATTATTTCTCATCATTTGGGCATTGTCTAGTCTTGTATAGATTACCTATATTAGGATCTCTACTACACTGTCATAAAGAACATTATGTGTCTTTATAAATTTCATCTAAATTAGGACATTACTTCATGTGCAATTTTTTCCCAATTGAAATGAGAATGTTCTTCAGCCTTTTTCATCATATTCTAGAACTTTTATAAAATAGTTTTTACATATTTCCTTTAGTCCAACCAAAATTTCATTCTAGCATGGTACTAGTTTATTTCCATATCGAAAATAAATTTTGTAGCTCCTAAATCTTTCAAATGAAACTACATAGAAAGTTAGGTTTTTGGTTCATTTATCATTTTTTTGTTTTTTTTAATGATTAAAATATCATCAACATACAAATAAATCATAATAAAGTGAACATTCAGTTACTTACTAGCAAACAAAACAATGTCTTCCTACAAACAAATTTAAGGCTTCAACACATATGAGTTTAATTTCTAATAACACATCCTAAGATATTGCTTTAGACCATACCCGAGTTTTTTTACTTATAAACCAAGTTTTCTCATATCTTTACGATGTATTTCCTAGGTTGAACCATAAATATCTTCTTTTAGATCCTCATGCAAAAAAGTATTTTTACACTCATTTTCTCCACCTCTAAGTCCAAAGTAGTAACAATAGAAAGTACGAATATTATATAATACAGTTTGACAACATGAGAAAGTATTTCATTAAAGTCTATTCCTATAGACACTAAAAATTGTCCTTCACCTGTGAACACTATTTTTCTATGTCAATTCCTCTTCTTCCCTAATAATTAAATAATTTAAATTTTTTCTTTATTTTCTAAAGTCAAATTTCTTCTATTAATTAAATGATTCTAATTATTTAATTAATTCATTTCTTCTTTTCCATTTTTTCTTTTGATTAATTAAATAAATTAAATTTATTTAATTATGTGAGACCCTACCCTCTGTGACCCTATTGAGTTTACACGTTTTGATTTTTCTTGTCTATATTCCATGTACTACATGATGGATGTTACTCCTTAGTTAGGAGTGATGGTTGTTGCTTGGCTAATTTTGGGATAAGGTTAATGGGGAGATTTTACCTATTTAATGGGTATTTCTCTATGATTATCAGATGTGCTATTTTATTGATAATTACTAGAAATGGAACTTAGTTATCAAGGTTGTTGGTGACTAGAAATTGGCTCTTATGAATGAACATTTGTGATTAATCATTTAGTTTCACATGATGTTTGTTGGTGTGATCTTTTGGTGATTCTAGATGGTTATGAGACTTAGTGTGTCATTGATACATATCCACTCACTGAGGAGGGAATTTGATATCATATTAGGATTTCATGATTGATGATTGTGGGTGTTATGCATTATAGTGTTCATCTAATAAAATTTGATATGGTTATTGTGAAACATGCATTCAAAATGATGTATTGTATATGATATTTTATGATTGATCAATTGATTTGTGATGTTATGCAAGTGAAATGTACTTATTTTGGATATATATATATATATATATTCTATCATACTGACACATCTTGTTGAGTGTATATGGATTTCTACTATCAATGGATTAAGGGGATCCACTTAGCCACATTTTGTCTTGTCTATATCATGTTTGTTCTAGTTCTTGGTCCATAGGCCTTGATGTTAAGTTAGAAGGATTTCAAGTTGGTAAATTTTAGGGCATGACATTTGGTATCAGAGCAGGGTTCCAACACTAGGAACTTTGGGTAGTGTTAAGTATTTAAATAAAATTTTCTTTTGAGATGGGTCCTTTTGATTTAAGCATTGTGTGTTGCAAGATTTTTGTATTAGTAAGGAAGAAGGTGATAAGACATGTATGTATAAAATTGAGTATAGAATTTCCAATAGGAATCCTTAACTTATCTTATCTTGGGGAATCAAATATACCTTGCTAAGCATTCTGTTTTGGTTATAAGTTTTATGAATTGGTTCTCTTGATTGCTAAGACAAGAGGGCTAGTATTTTGGTCCTTCTTTAATTGTACCCTAGGTATTTGAAGTATGTAATTTCAGTATCCTTCCATGATAGTGAATAATGTATAATTATATTAAGTCAAGGATTGGCTCTTATAGTATCTATGCTAGGAAAAAAAACTATTTAACTAATAACAAGGAGTTATCTAGCATCTTTTAATTCAATGGTTTTGTAGTGATCATTCTTTCGTCCCATGTTCTCCTAATATGATAATGAAAGTTTCACCTTAGGAAGTATTTTGTATCCATGACTTATTTGATGAGCCACCTTGTTAGGTAGGTTAACCTCAGACATTTAGTTCTATTGTCTCTTGTTTTGAACAATATTAATAGACCATAATTATGGATAAACCTTGATTATAAGCGATGTTAGTTAAGAATTTTTACAAATTGGTATGTTTCAACCAAAGGAAAATGAACAAAATATACTTGAGTTGTACTTTAAGGAGAATCGATTAATTTGATCTACCATTAACCTTACACTCAAAATGATCTTATCTTCTTTTCAAAATAGACTTATTTTATTTAACTTTATAAAAAAATATACCCCTTTTAAATAAATTAGGTTCCAATCTCAGGTGATCATTAGTAAGTTCTTTGTGGCTAAGTGCAATTTTTCTTCGAGACAAGTTACTTATTGTCTAAGGAAATATTTAACTATCAAAATGGAAGAGTTCAAAATGAGGTAGTAGGAACCTATAGTATATGGATGTTTAAAAATGCGAAAATATTCCTCATTAAGGCAAAGGAAATAATTATTACAAGAGAAAATGAGGAAAATAAATTCCAATTATAGTTTAATCAATTATTTTAAGGTACAAAAGTCTATAATTGTGTTATTCCAATAATATTTTTGAATTCTCTAAGTGTTTACTAATAACATTCTTGATTTATTGTTACATTAAATCCAATTACTAATTAGTTAAGACCTTCTAGTTACGAATTAAAATATGCATGTCTTTTATACTTAAATTCTTGTTCATATTATGTGTGATTGAAATTCGAGTTTATTTTGTAACCTAAGATTATTTTGTCAACCAAAGGTAAACTCCATTAGGGATTGAAATCTAATTTTCTTATTGATTGTAGTGCATTAAAATTAGGGAATTGGATAGTAAAGGGAATAAGCTGTTTCAAATTTGAACCCTTGGGTTGCTAGATGAAATGTGAAACATTTTAATAGTTAGAGTAAACTTAGAAATACAAGTAGAGGCATAGTGTTAATAAAGATTCAAATATAGTTTTATTCATGTATGTATCTTGTAAATGGTAATGATGGGTAAATAAATGTAATATAGGAAAATTTGTTACTCTTATATATAATCTTGAATTTTATCTTAATTTAAAGCTAGCTAAGTCGATGTTGTAATGAATATACTCATTTATTCCTTATTTCCCATTATTATATTTTTGAATGGAATGTTTGTTGGTTAGATATATTAGTAGATTGGGGTAAACCCACAAAAAGTGGTTTACAATTCCAGCGAGGAAGGAAAAGTTGCAAAAAATGACCCCATGCAAAATATTTGGTTTTTGGGGGTTTGAACGAACTTTCTGTTTGAGCGAACCAAAAGAAGGTTTTCTAGAACCCCAGTTCGAGCAAACCCATTAAATGCAGGGTCCCACCATTCCCGAAAAAAAACAAAAACAAAACCTTTGTGCAAAGGGGGTTCGCTCGAACCCCCCGTGGTTCGCCCGAACCCCCCTTTTCCCACCTTCTTACCCTCTGGCACCAAAAAAATCTAGAATTTTTCCCTTCGAAGCTTGGGTTGAGGATGAAAATGGAGGAGACTTCACAGACCCAATTGTATGATGGTAGTCCTCGGAACGATCTCTCCAACGAATATAATTTTAATATGTTTTGGTTTTATTATGTATTTGTTTTTTTAGTTTTATTAAACATAGGTTTTTCACCGAAAATCAAGCTCTCTGTTATGCACATGTGGAAAAATAGCAGATTATCAAAAAGAAAAATTGAAAAATATGAGTGCACTAGATATTGAAGTCCTTGATCAAAAAAAAAAAAAAGAATTTCGATACATACAAAAAAAGTTACATTGTATATGGTCCGCCTATGTCTAAATTCTAATTGGTTTGACTTTGAAACTTGATTAAGGAAAAAATATTCAATAAAACACTATGAAACCAATTGGAAGCACTAGATATCATAGCTACAAATCTAAATTCAAAAAAAATAGAATTTTATCCTTCATGGAAAAAAGTTATGTTTTATATGGTGAGCGTCACTCCTTAAAAATGGTGTTTACTGAAAAAAACTAGTTTTCGAAGGAGATAGAAAAAGAAGTGCAATATGATTTCAGAAATTTTGAAAAAAATATATTTAGAATCTATAGACAAAATTTCACAAATCTCTAGTTTGCATCATCTTCAAATTTGTCACGGTTTAGCCGCTATAGGTTCCTGAAAGTGAAGATTTAGTTATAAAATATTATTTCAGTGTCTAGTTTGGCCAAAAATTGTAAACCAGTATTGTGGGATCACCCATTGAGTAGCAAATATTAAGAAAGCTTAAATTGTGCCATCATTAGAGAATCTTAACATGCATTTTTATGTCTTACCATTAGGTAAGAAATTATGAATGGAATAATATGAATAAATTAAAATAGTATTTTGATTACAAGGATATCTTCAAAGTGTTATTAGCCTTATAGGGGTCATGTGAACTAGTTGATCTTGGCTTGGAGTCATAAAGTCTAGTCATGTGTGCATGTAGGTATGGTTACTAATTGTTACAACCATATATATCATTGATTTATATTAATGATACCTGTAGGAACTCTCTCCTAAGTTATTCCAAAATTAGAGCGTAGGAGATATTTTCCACTCCTTCCATAGGTCTTACATCACCCATAGTATTTTAATGAACCATTATGTTACATTCTTGGCTATGCATTTGCAGTATTGAAGAAGAAGTTATAGGATTCTAGGCCTACAATTTTTGGAACCTAACAATGCGTTTGTTCCTAAGGATTTTTCAATTTAGTTGTATTCTAGGGACCCTAGTGACTCAAATTAAAAATATATTGATAGTCAATTTATTTATAACTATTTGTCCTTTCTTTTGGGTAAATCAAATCTCATTAATTTTTCCTAATAAATTATACTCATGAAGAAATGTTATATCGGGTAATTGAAGACTTTGTTGGTAAAATTCAAATCTACAATTATTTTGATGAAATTGAATATCTAATTTTATCCAAGAACTTCCTTCTTAAGAAGTAGTGACCTTACTTTGTAAGAATAACTTTAATTCTATTATACCTTGTCGATATTGATGTGTCAAAAGCTCATATCATATTGGTAGCATACTCTTACTAAATTCACTTATGTTATTCTTCTTTTTCCTTTTGAGATATATCATGTTATGATAGCTTAGTGTTTTGGATGGTAGTGTGTGATCAACCATTGCTAACTAGAATAGATTTAATATCTCATTGGATGTTCCTGCAAAACATACCCCCTAATAAATATACTATATATATTGAATTAACTACTTATGTTTTTCATGAAAATTCTTATTCCTATTAATTTAAATAGCCTTGTTAACTGTGAAAATCCTTACTTACAAAATACATATGAAATACTATGCAATAAAATAGTAAACTTTTTAAAATGAAAGAATCATAAGATAAGTATATTAATTTCACTACCATCTAATGAATACAATGATATTAAATACTCGTATTTCTTGATCCATCATCATCTCCATAGAATCTCCATTTATAAACAACTAGACCTATCATAAGATGATTATAAAAAGTGATCCATGAAATATAAGTTATTCAACTAGTTTCCTAAGTTTTATGACAACAATCTAAGGCACGTGTATGTCATCCCATTTTTGTTTTCGAGGCCTATGATGCTAGTAAGACTTCAATACAATAAGTTTTTCATAATTACAATTTTGTGATAGGACTTTACATGACTTGATTTTTATGGAGAAGATGAGGAATGATATATTTGTAAATTAGTATTCTCAAATAGTATGGTTGTAAATGCGAGTTTTCTCTTAAATCTGTAAAGACTTCCACAAGGAAGTCCAACTCTAGAGCAGAAAAATGTGAGACCCTACCCTCTGTGACGCTGTTGAGTCTACACGTTTTGATGTTTCTTGTCTATATTCTAGGTGCCCCCATGAAGGATGTTATTCTTGTGTTAGGAGTGATGGCCATGGCTTGACTAATTTTGGGAAAGGGTTAACTAGAAAATTTTACCTGTTTAGTGGGTATTGTGATTTCTCTATGATTATCAATGTGTTATCTTATTGATTATGCAATTACTAGAAATGGCATTCAGATTATCAAGGTTGTTGGTGATTGGAAATTGGCTCTTATGAATGAACGTTTGTGATTAATCATTTAGTTTGCATGATGTCCATTGGTGTGATTTTTGGTGATTCTAGATGGTTATGAGACTTAATTGTGTCATTGATACATATCCACTTACTAAGGAGGGCATTTGATATCATATTAGGATTTCATTATTGATGATTGTGGGTGTTATGCATTATAGTGTTCATCTAATAACATTTGATATGATTATTGTGACTCATCCATTTGAAACAATGTATTGTATATGATAGTTTATGATTGATCAGTTGATTTGTGATGCTATGCAAGTGAAATGTATTTATTTTGGATATATATATATATATATATATATATATATATATATATATATATATATATATATATATATATATATATATATATATATATATATATATATATATATATATATATTCTATCATATTGACACATCTTGTTGAGTGTACAAATATTTCTAATATCGATGGATTAAGGGGATCCACTTAGCCACCTTTCATCTTGTCTATATCATGTTTGTCCTAGTTCTTGGTCCATAGGTCTTGATGTTAAGTTAGAAGGATTTCAAGTTGGTAAATTTTAGGGCATGACATTACATCACTAATGTCCTCTTTCCTCCTTAATTAAATAAATTTTATTTATTTAATTATTATTACCACTTTGTACTATAATTAAATAATTATTTCAATTATTTAATTATTCATTAGTCTTTTCTTCCATAAATTAAATAATTTTTATTTATTTAACGAGTTACTAATTTGTCCTTTTTCTCCCACTTTTGAATTAAATCATTATTTAATTGAAAAGTCAACTTTCCCTCTTCTTCTATTAAATAATGTTTCCATTATTTGATTATTCACTTTCCCTCCCAAATTAAATATTTTTAGAATTATTTAGTTTCCTTCAACAACCTCTTTTTATGTGCTTTTCTCTTTATCAATGTCAATATTATCTCTTCACATCTCATATAATTTCCACTCTTGATTAAATTATTTTATAATTTAATCTTAACCATCCATCCTTAACCTAGTCCAATCTCTGCCCTAATTTATCCCTGACCCTATCTAATACTACATGTTTCAATATTGGCCATTAATTGTCATGTCATAATGGCTTTTAATCCTATTCCTTCATCCAAATTCAACTTTCTACAAAAGAGGCCTATCATTGTCATTTTAACCTACCTATTTTATGTTGAAGTACATGTTTAAGGAGACAAGTACACTCTTTAATATTTTTCTATCATTGTCATTAGGCTATTATTGCATACTCAAAATCTAAGGGCAATCAAGCATATTAAGATAAATGGAGAAGGACAATGGAGGTGAATCAACCATGGCAGAGGTAATATTTCTTTATGATTATGTTTCTATGTTGGATTATGATTCATTGTTGGTTTAGAGCTTTAGGGTTTTAGTTTTGATGTTTTATAACCTTAACCTTGATTTTCCCGTAATCTACATTGGTGAACCTGACATGAACTAACAAATTTGAAATATTTTTGTAATTTTTTTTGAATTTTTCAAGTCTCAAACACAAAACGATGCATTTGACAGCTAGAATGACAATTATTTTTAGTAGAAAGCTGCATCTATTACCCTAAGTGATGTATTTTCTTCATATTAGGGAAAATCATTATATTTCTTTATTTCTCTAGTTTTCTATTATTTATTGGCTCTTTGCTTTTATTTCCATATTCTAACAGTGTCCTTGCATAAGTTTTATCTTGTAATTTCTCATATTTTTGCTAGATTTGAGCGATTTTGTAGATTTTAGCTTGTGCACCACATTTATGACACTCTGTGATGCATCTACTTCGACGCAGTCACTATCTAGAAAACCATAGTAGCAATTTAGAACAACGCATTTGTTTCAGACTTGTGAGCTACATTTGTGACTTTTTGCACCACATTTTCCTGTTTCTCTTAATTCGGGTTTTGTTAGGAATTTTTCAATTCATGCTTTTTCATTTGGTAGATTAGGGGTTTTCCTATTATTGATTTTTGGTTCACAGCATGTGGCGTAGGCCTGGAGGAGACATTTTCATTTAGAATTGCTAACTTGTTTATTTTTTGTTTAAGATAGATTTTGCAAACATCTTTTAGGCACACTCATTTGGTTTAAAAGGAATTTTCATTTACACTCATTGAATTAAAAAGAACACAAATTGCATTCTTATTCCTTGGCTTAAAAAGAACACAACTTGCATCTTTCACTCATTGGTTTAAAGATAAAAACAATCTTGCATCTTTCATTCATTGGCTTTAAAATGACAACAATTTTGTATTTCACACTTATTGGTCTAAAAATAACAAATAACTTTCATCAAAGTGTTTGCAATTGTCACACATTTCATTTTGGGGCTTAAAAAGAACCATTGTCATTCTTTTCTTGTGATTTTTTTCTTGTATTGAGATGTGTATTCTCTTCCCTTATACCTTGAGTGATCTTGGGAATCAAAAACACTTCTTGACATTTGCACTATTACACCACACATTTGGTTTTGTTTAAGGTTAATGAAATCTTACTAGTGTGAGCCAAGTACATTGTGTATGCTCTCTCCTCGCATCTTTGTATGACCTTATAGATCAAAAAAATTGTGCTTGTATTTATTTTGTTACCCCATTAGATAGGGCCTACCAATTGAGACACATCTGTATGAAGAACTCATTGGTGACCCAAAGCAGTTTTTCCCTCAATCTGCTATATGAAAGGATTAGACGAAAGTCAAGTCCAAACTACCATTAGCCTTCGTCATATCGTTCCATTCAGAATGGGGAGGTACTTTGTGTATAAGTGCCCCTAGTAGGAGTGGTTAAAATCTTAAGTGGCTTACTAGACACTCACAAGGTGGTAAGTCCCTGAGCAGTGACTAAAAGAAAAACTAGTTAGAGGCCCACCCTTTATGATTGAGTTTTTATTGGTGTCACTCTTAGTGCAAGGGATGCACATCACACCCTAAGAGTTACTCACCATATGAACTCCCTTGAGTTGAGATGGAAATCCTTGGCTTAGCATAAGTTGTTTTACTTGTAACTTTCTTAGGAGAGGGTGATTTGGGTTATCCTTCCATTCTAGGAGGCTCCTATCCATCCTCTAGGAGGCTCCTATCCATCCTCTCTTAAAACATTGCATCTGATAAAAACCAGTGCACCACATTTGATTCTCAGAATGATACATTTGACAGGTCATGCACTGCATTTGCTAGTTCATAAATTTTTTAGGGAATTCTGGTACAATCCTGTTTATAATAATACCTGATTGTAATATATTCATCAGAAAATAGACTTGCCAATCTCAGATCTATCATTTCATTTCATTCATTTAGCTTGTCATCACATTAGTTGCATACATCATAGGTCAAACTTTAGGTCTCATTAGATTGCATACACTTTTGCAGACCTTAGATTTGAAAATTTATCAAACTTTTGATTAGACCATAGTTAAAAATTCATATTGTCTTGACCTTTCCATTTCATCAATCAAGTCCTTATCCTTTAAGTTGGTCCTTTACACTCATAAGTCTAGTTTGAGGCCACTTTTTCAATTGTCATCACTTTAGTATTAGTCTCCTTTAAGGTCTTGGAAATCAAGTTTGCCACTTTGGGATATCTTAGTTTGGTTAGTAACCTCTTTTTAGGTCAACCAAAGGTGCTTAGTCTTCATACCATAACATTAGTCATACTACACCCTTCATCACAAAATCACATTGGAATTACACTTGCATCCTTTAGTCATAGACCTACCATATATTTTGATCATTGTGACATTATCACATCTCAATTTTGACTATTGTCACTTTGCATCTTCAATATTAGTGCATCATCATTTAGCATTTTAAACATTGAAAACCCCAAAAACATAGTCTAGTTGCATATATTATTCTTAGTTCTATCATTGCATTGGAATTCATATCTATTCATTCCATTGGCAAGTCTTTTATGGTCCAAACAAGATTACAAAGGAAATGAAAAGAAATGGACTCCATCCCAAAAGAAGATGACTTTTACAACTATACTAGCAACATGAATTTTGGCTCCTCTTCCAATGAAGCACCTATGCCACAATCATTATCCCATAATCCTTTTGAAAATTTCATTCCCAAAGAAAACAAAATATGTATAACTGAGGATGAAATAGAGGTAGCCACTCAAGACCCCAAAGTAACACCATTTGTTGATGAGATAGTATCACTAGACCTACAAAGATTCCTAGAAAAACTATTGCATAGTGGAGATAAACTTCCCCATGGATTTGATGTTAACACACTTCAAGAAACACCAATACCAAACAATGAAACCACAAAAATCCAAGGACATGATGCTTCCACTCCTAAACACACTTTCCCACAAGTTAATACTCCTATGCCATTAGGAGGATCAACACAATACTCTACAACAATCCAAACGACACAAAGTTCACAACTCAAGTCACAACCCTTTGGAACTAAATTTAATCCATTTGGTTCATCATCTAATGCCATGGGTACATCATCATCCAATCCCTTTTCAATAGGGGGAAACAAAATGCGAAAGGTTCATATCCATGGACCCAAATCACAAAAAAATACCACGCCAAACATCAATTGGAAGTCAAACACCAACACATTGTCACAAGGTCCTACATCAAGCATTCCTCTACAAACAAACACACAAGGGCCTTTCCAACAACATGGTAACCAAAACAAACATGATCAAACTAGTTCAAGCCCATTTCAAACACAATTCAATATGAACACCATATACATCCCTAAAAATCCAAATTTTACCTCACATATCCAAAATCAAACCACGCATGTCCAAAATCAAATTCCTACATTCACCCATAACATTCCAAACCAATATATACCATATACATCCACTCAATGTATTGGATTGCAAAGCACAAACATAGGCCCATACCATAATGCGGTCAACAATGCAGTGGACACAACCCTTACTCAAGTCGATGGCTTAGCCAATCAAATGCTTGCATTGCAAAAACAAGTGGGAAACATGCAAATCTTGACCAAGAAGACTTATTCAACACAAGAGTTATGTCTACACCTCTTTGAAAGAAGCATATACATGCCTCCATTTCCTCATAACTATGTTATGCCAAGTTTTCCCAAGTATAGAGGAAAGGGGAATCCTATTGAGCATGTAAGGGAGTACCACATGACTTTGGTAGACATTGCATCTGAACATACATATCTCATGAGATTGTTTCCTTGGAGTCTTGTAGGACAAGCTCTCAAATGGTTTTCCCTTCTACCTTCCGGCATAAGAGCATGGGATGAACTAGCTGATAAAATTATGACTCACTTTTCTTATAACATAAAAAATGACATCATCAGAGCCACATTATGTCATAAAAAACAAGAAGAAGGTGAATCATTTATAAAATTCTTCCAAAGATGGAGGATCTTGGCTAGTTGATGTCTTTTCGATATTCCTGAGAAATGAAAGATTGTCATGTTCGTAGAAAAATTGATCACAAACCTAAAATTTCAATTGCAAGCCTATTGTTGCAAAACATTTTCTAACCTAATGGAAAAAGGCACCGTACTTAAGAAGGCCCTTATTGCAAAAGGGGAACTTAAAACATTTAATAAAAATTACAATGCCCAAAAGACCTCCAATGCCAAGAGTAAATATTGGGCCCACAATAAGAATGTCACAAATGATGGAGTTGTCAATGCAAAGGCTATACATGTTGGTCCCTCCATCACTCTTTAAGGACCTAATACATCAAAAAACCCACCACGTGTCCTTGATTAAACAAAAAACACCCTTCAAAATAACCAAGAAAAAATACCTTAAAGGAATTTTTGAACAAGACACAAGTACACTCCCCTAGGGGAACCAATTGAACTAGTCCTCAAACAAATTTTGTAGTCCAAAGTTATACAACTTCCTGATCCAACACATTATGATCGATGGAAATTTAAATCTTCATGGTGGGATGACAATGCATTTTTCAATTATCATTGTATTAAGGGACACAAAACTTCATCATGTAGACAACTCAAGAATATAATACATGACCTAGTTGAAAATAGCATCATAGAAGTTGATAGTCAACAAAAGACCTCCAATAATGATCATACCATTTTTAAGAATCCTTTGCAAGACCATGGGATAGGCAAGGCCTCCAGTTTGAGGCACAAAGAACAATAACCAAGCTAATTATACCCATGTTGTGCATGACTACATTACTATAAATCATATTTGAGCCTTGGATGACCATGCTAATACGATTACCATTAAAAAGCCACTAGAATGTGTAGTAAACACATGAAGAACCAAGGTGACAGGTGCTCCCCCTAAACAACAACAAAAGTACCAATATAACCTCTTAGATCATTTGGGGAAAACACTTGCTC
>VDFB02323296.1:0-32490 GCA_007258455.2 Sequoia sempervirens | reverse complement strand
AATGATTGCTCGAGAAGAGCAATTTTTTTTTAACAAAAGCTTTCTAGAAAGGGGTTTTTACAAAAAAATTCTACAAAAGGATGTTTTCAAAATTTTACCAAAGGTTTTCAATTTCCCAGCCAAATAAAACTAATTGGGAAAACAAATCAAAACAATAATCTTCTACATGAAGATCTTTTCCAATACAAACAATATTTTCCACAAATTTTGACAGGAAGATTTTAAATCCATTCCTATAGAGATTTTCTAAATCTTCTATTGTTTTCCCTCAGGGATTTCTATTGTTTTAAAAACAATTCCTAAGAGGCTCTAAAGCTTTTACGACAATTTTCCAATTCCAAACAAATCAAAGTTTAAAACAATTTCTACAAAAGCTCTAAGCTTTCACAACAATTTTCCAAAGATGACAATCTTTCAAATTTACAAAATATATTAAAGCTCTACATAGATAACATATTCTTCTTGTACAGACAATCTTTCCAATTTGCATATAAATAAAAAAAAACAATTTAAAGAACCTGTTTTCGGATGCTTGAAGAAATGATGTTTGAAGTAGAGCTTCGCCTTCAGATTCTAATTTACCAAAGCTTCTTCCAAAATATCCACTTTTCCAGAAAGAAGAAAACATAACCAGAGCCAAAATTTCCCACGAACTTCTTCTCCAATTTTCAACAACCTCTTTTTTAAAATCTCTTTTTTCATTGTCGTGAAGTAGTCTCTTTCCTCTTTCAGTTAGTGCAATTAATCTCTCTGAGAATTAATTCCCAACAACAGTGTTTAATTTTTCTAACAAATATCACAAATAAAATAACTTTTCAACCAAATCACAGATATTTCCTCTAAGATAGTTACAAGATATTTATGCATTTAATAATTCATAATTCACATATTAATTTCTAATTAAATTTAATCTAATTAATTTAATTATTTTATAAAATAAATTTAATCACAAAGATTAAATCACTTTACAAAATAAATTTAATTTAATTAATTAAATCAAATATAACACTTTTAACAACATTAATCAAAATTGATTAAATAATCACTGAAAACCATTATAAGCATTAATTAACATTAATTTCCCACAGAACATACCTTGCAAAATAAATAAACGACAAGGCAAACGTGGACAACATAACAACTCAGCCAAACCAAACAAAGACTGATGACACACTGTGACTAGGGTTGTGGCTTGACAAGGAAATTCAGTTACTATCTCCCAATCAGCTATTTCGTTGGGCAATGGACACACTCAAACCTATGAATCCAGGTAGAGTTGATGTCATGTACCTGCAATCCTTCAATCCTGCAATCAAAACATATGTCATACATGTATATAGATTATAAACAATCACATCGTGAAGAGAAAATCGTGGAATCACAGGGCACTCGCAAGCGAGTGATGCAATCTTGTTCCCTTCACCAATACAGTATCACATCAAAACTGACGAAACTAAAACATCAATTAACTATAGATGAGCATATATCAATATTAACTCAAATAATCAACTATGCTAACTAGAAAGCATGTCATAATCAATAATCATTCATAAAGTGTACCATCACATCACAATATAAAAACCATCATCGCTCCAATGTCAGCGATCAAATAACAACATAGTATCATGGTCTATCAAAGTAAAAGCATTGTCTGAAAATATAAGCAAATCAGAGGGGTGCTACAAAAATGGGGTGTGACACAAGCTATTGTTCTATATTAGAATGGTAGAGTTGCTAAATATATTGAGTTAACTACTCAAATTTTACATAAAACAAATAATGGTACTTAGCTTGAAATCTAATGGATCTACATTGTTATGTTAGGTGGTAAGAATTGATTCATCAATTTATCACAACCTCTTATGATATCAGATGAACTCTTTTTTATTTGTAAACTTTATGTTTGATACTCTAGGCCACTTTCATGATTACAAAATTGATCTCTACGAGTCTGGAATTTAACTTTTTTGCATATCTAAATTTTGTTGATTTAGATGCCTCTAACTTTTTTGACTTGATGTATACACTTGTAGTTGTAAGTGGGTGGTGTCTCTAGAAATTGTTGAGGAGCTTGCTAGGTTAGGAGGTTCCCCTTCCATTAAACCACTATTATAGATTCAAATGTATAGAACAAAGAATTAAATATGTCAAGCAAACATATAACAAATGCTCAATGTAAGTAGATAATTCAATGTTGATGTTTTGATTACGCCTATTATGTGATGATGCAATGAGAAAAACAAGCTCTCAATTGTCTAAACGTGTCATAATGAATTGGAGTTTATCCTTAAATACAACACCTTAACACACAAGTTAATGATTTATGCATTTTAATCAACTCATAACAACTAGTTGGAGAGGGTCAACAAGGACCCAAATTTATATTTAAATTTGTAGGATTATTTTCACACGTGCAAAACTAAACTTCTTCAATTGTACAATTGTGGATGTGACTCAAGTAAAAGAATGAATAAATTGAAGATAAAAAAATTCGTTCAATTGTACAATTGTGGATGTGACTCAAGTAAAAGAATGAATAATTTGAAGATAAAAATTAACTCCTAAAAATACGTATATGTAGGTCCGAATCGTTGATGCTAAAAAATTTCTACACAATCAAATCCAAAAACAATACAAAATTACAATACTGATTGTGGAAACTTGATATCTTGAGTGTGATTCAAAACATTGATGCTAAAAACTTTCTACACAATCGAATCCAGAAACAATACAAAATTACAATATGTAGATGGAATCAAATTATGCTCATGTTATATGTACAACTTACACACTAAAACACACCACTTATACACTAATCATCACCTCTTTTATAAACAAATCATTCAACAATTCCAAAACAAAAGGAAAAAGGGTAGGTTTGCATATTTGTCTCCAATGTGCAGATTTTTCTCCATGAGAACACTCTAAGTCAAAGACTCTTTTAATCATCTCCCATATAAATAGGTAGGAGGCAATGAAAAAGTCATTCATGTGAAGAATACGGTGGCCAAGTATAGAGACGTGACTAGTTTCCAAAAGATTAAAAAAAAAAACTTCAATTGTACAATTATGGATGTGATTCAAGTAAAATAATGAATAAATTGAAGATAAAAAAACTTCGTTCAATTGTACAATTGTGGATGTGACTCAAGTAAAAGAATGAATAAATTGAAGATAAAAATTGACTCCTAAAAATATGTAGATTTGAAACGTTGATGCTAAAAACTTTCTACACAATTGAATCCAAAAACAATACAAAATTACAATATAGATTGTGGAAACTTGATATCTCATGTGATCGGAAGCGTTGATGCTAAAAACTTTCTACAAAATCGAATCTAGAAACGATACAAAATTACAATACTAATTGTGGAAACTTTATATCTCGAATGTGATTCGAAACATTGATGCTAAAATCTTTCTACACAATTGAATCTCGAAACAATGCAAAATTAGATAGAATCAAATTAAGCTCATGTTATTTGCACAACTTTCACACTAAAACACATCACTCATACACTAATCATCACCCACTCTATAAAGAAATCAATCAACAATTCCGAAACAAAAGGAAAAAGAGCAGGTGTGCATACGTGTCTCCAATGTGCAGATTTTTCTCCGTGAGAACACTTAAGTCAAAGACTCCTTTAATCATCTCCCCTATAAACAGGTAGGCAATGCAAATGCCATTCATGTGAAGAGTACGGTGGCCATGCATAGGGACATGGGTGGTTCCCAAAAGATAATAATGGTGCAATCAATGCATCCTTGTCTACCTAGTTGAAAGTTCAGAGAAGTAAAAATGATTTGGAGACCACCTCGTAGAATGCAACAACAACTAGGGTAGTGGCCCAAGTCCCAAGGGGGTGGGAAGTCCGAGGGTGGGCGGTTGGTTTATAAGAAATGCAAAGCGTAAATCCGGGGGACACACAAAACATGCCTTGTGAAGAGTGAGAAGGATTCCCGGGGGGGGCAAGGAAGCATGGGACTAAACAAAGACAACCGGTTGGCCTTAAATATAGCAGTGAGGTATGATGGATGGAATATATACCAAGCCCCAAAGGGTGCCTCCTCCCACCATAGCAATATGTACAAAGTGGGCTCCACAATTCGGCGCGCTCCACGGATGACTCCCGCATAGGGCGCCGCCAGTACATTTCGTTGTCGTTAATTCCACGTCAACCGTGACGTCACTCGCACCGCTTCTCGACTATTAACTAACAGTGCCTAAATTGGCTCAAATACTTAGCTTACTGTCATTACTTCTCTTGGTTCTACGTTCTCGAGAACACTGATTATTCTGCATGAATTTGACGGTCGATCTTCCCTGTCAAGGGGTTTTTGTGTAGGAGGCTTATCTATTCAAAGTTGCCTTTAAGGTATTGGTTATTAAAAGAATATCGGAAAGGGATAGGTGTTAGTCAAATGATCTAATATATTATATGTATGGATTTGATCTTGCTTTGCGGCAATGGTGATAATTGGAAATAGTTTTAAGGAATTGATATTACGTTATTAGGGTTTTGTTCTTTTAGATCAATTTTTGCAAAATTTAGGTAGACGATTAGATATAAAAATTAAAGATATGAAATTTCCACAATTCATAAAGATTGAATTTGTAATTTTTGGATTAAATTGTGTGAGTAATCTTTATTTCGCCAACATTTTGAATCACACTACATGATCCAGCATAAGAATGATAAGAATGATAAGAAAGAGAAGAGAATCATGTAGTGTGATCGAAAACGTTGGTGAAATAAAGATTACTCACACAATTTAATCCATAAGTTACAAACTCAAGGAATACAAGAAGATTAAATTGTGTAAATGGTTCTAGGATGAATGTACGAAACTAGATTCTTTTTACTGTACTAATTTCAAATGTTTTGCTTCTTAAGATAAGAGAATATGGGAGAACACTTGAATGTGAGAGGATGATAATTGAATGCAATTGGATGCTTTTTAATACTAGTAGATAGCATTAAATAATGTGAAACATGTGTTTAGTTAGCTCACAATGACTAGTGGAATAAGTAATATAGTCAACCGAATTTGAATTTAAATTTGAAAATTTTTAAGAGTAAATTTTCTATGTGCAAGGTTGAATTTGCATCAATAGAAATGATTTGGGAAATGTAAATGGTAAGGTCTAGGTGAATAACAATATATTAGGATAGGTGTAATCAATGCTTGGTCTTGGTGAATGCATTAGAATGTGTCTATGATAGATAAGACAAGAAACACATGTGTAAATATATGTTTGATAGAATAGATAAGAAATAAGATAATGGGTCCAAATATACAAAAGATTGCACCATTTCTTAATATATACAATATCAACAAATTTACTCAATATATATTTAAAACTAAATAGAAAATGACATGACCATAACAATTTAATATTTTATATATATAATATTTATATAAATATAATCTTATAGATTTTTTATGATCTCCAAAATATTCTCTTTTATATGATAGTCCTCCTATATTTTTTATTGTCCTATACAACAAAAAGCCTAAATAGACCATGTGACCAAATTTAGGCCATGTTCATAATTCATTATCTTTGGAATTTGGAGAATAGAAATACTTTATAATGGCTTCTTTGGGCAATGGTGGCATTGGTGTATGAATAATCTAATCGTTTCTTTTTAACTTAAAGTTAAATTTAAGATGGAACACAATCCCATACAAAAGCTAATTTCTTATATATATTTTTAAATAACTTTTTTAAAAAAAATATAGATGTTTTAAATATAGTTATTGATTTTTTATTTATTTATTTTTGATAAATTTCAATATATTTTAGTATATTGAGTAAGAGAGGGAGTATAATGATATCCATGTGTCAAATGAAAACTTATTTTTAAATAGATAAAAATAAAATAGTTTTTAATAAATATAAAGAAAATAATTATTAAATAATTTTAAAATGAAATAAAATAACTATTAATCTATGTATAAAAAGACAAAAATAATTTTAAAATAATAGAATAACTATTAATCTATGTAAAAAGAGTCAAAAATATATTTTTCATATGTCTTATTTTTATTAGAATTATAATTAAAGTGAATAGATTTACTAAAATATTATTTTATTTTATTTACTTAAGAGTTATTTTATTTAAAATTGCATTATTTTCTTTTTCTATATTATTTAGCTATTTTATTTACAAATTATTAATAATTATTTTATTTTTATTTATTTAAAGATTATATATTCAATTTATTTTAGATAGTTTAAATAAAATATATACTAGTTTTACTTTAAAATTATTTGAATTACTACATTTACACACATAAATTTTAACTTTTAGTTTATAATTATTTGATTTTATCTATGAAAAAAATATTTTATAACTTTTAATTTTATTTTTCAAAAAACTACCATTTATTAGGTTTTACTTTGGAAAATATAATAAATATTATTTGCTTATATTTATTTTTAATAATCATTTGTAAATATTAATAAATATTTTTTAAAAAATAGTTTTTTTACTAAATAAAAATTAGTTAATTTATTAAATTATATTTATTAATTTTTTGATATGTTTATATTTACTAGCACTTGTATTTAAAGGAGGTTTAAGGATTATCCGATAGAAAGCTATATGCATGTTAATATGTTAAGAGTAGTGTTTGTGTAGTTGCATACAAATGATAAATAATGGAATGAAATAAACTTAGACAAATCTAGATATTATGAAATATTTGCATACAAATTTAAAAAATAAAGCAATGCAAATGAAAAAAAATGTCATCAAATTGACAAAAAAACATCGTAAATGGAGGTCAAATCAATATTTATCTTGCTTTTATGTGATAAGTAAGATTTTAACGAGACTTGTTTCAAACTCAAATCTCACACTATATGTAACCTATCAACTAATTAATTACTAGCACTTGTACCATTAAATGACAACCGATTTATCATTAAATGGTCGCTGGTTTACCATTAAACGACATGACACTTGTTTACATCGACTGAAAAATGATTTACAAGCATAAACTTGTTTCAACTCAAATCTCATACTATATATAGCCTATCGATTTATTATTGACAAAATAAAATAAAAAATTATTTATTTTATTTTTAAATATATAATTAATATTTTAATTTTATTTATACAGTTCTGATATAAAAATTCCGTAAAATCCAATCATTATAAAACACCTCTCAACTTAACTAAGATTTCATAAATCATATTAGATTTTTCCATCACGTGTACAAACCCTAATTGAAGGGGTGATTAGACAGGAAAGATAACCCCAAAAAGTAAAATCCCGGTTTCACATCATCCCTTTACGAACCGCATGTTTTTTTTATCGTGTTGCACAAATTGCCTAAAAAGCTCATATCATCACCTCATCATTTTAGCTACTCAACTCAGTCAAATGGTCTTTTCCATCATACGCAATCTTTGTGATTGATGATGCGCCATTACAACCCAACATTCCAATACTTGCGTATCAGATTTCCCCCTACTTTAGACTTAATGCTTCACCTTCACGTGGAACTACTAATTAATTAAGCATTTAAGATAATTATTAAGATTACGAGGGTGTTTAAATGAAGTTCCTCTTTTAGTGGAGCCCCCACGCCTAGGTCTAAACAGACCAAGGTTATATATAGGGTGAATCAATATAAATAATGAAATCATTAAAGATAGTTTAAAGATTAGCACTTGCATTTAAAGGAGGTTCAAGGATTACGTCGATAGAAAACTATATGTATGTTAATATATTAGAGAGTATGTGTTTGGTCTCAAGATTGACTCCGCTCTCGGGTTTAAGAGTTGGGACTTCTTGCAAGTGGCAGCTCCCACCCGCAGGGGACTAGTCTTGCCCTATCTCACCCTAGGTACCCAAGATACAAGCTGCTGGATTGGATCGCGGGGACACCCCTGTTGTTATATATATTAGAGAGTATGTGTTTGTGCATGGATGTGCTGCAAGTTCTAGTTGGATGTGGTTGGATTAAACAATTAATAATAGGTGCTAAATAATGGAATGAAATAAATTTAAACAAATCTAGATTTTTTCCTTAAAGAAATTAAGTATTATCTAATTATGAAATATTTGCATACAAATTTAAAACATAAAACAATACAAATGAAAAAAGAAAGTTGCCATCAAATTGACAAAAACCATTGCAAATGGAAATAAAATGTTCCCTTCTAGTTGTCGAATCAATATTTATTTGGCTTTTATGTGATAAGTGAGATTTTGGAGGCATTTACCATTAGATGACAGCTGGTTTACCATTAAACAACAACTAAAACTTGTTTTCCGATGAATCAATAGTGATTTACAGGCGTGAGACTTGTGTCAGGCTCAAATCACACACTATATGTAGCCTATCGACTAAAAAAGGTTTAATTATATGGAGAGGCGTAATTAAAGTGGTAGTAAAGAGTGGAGTGTAATAGTGTGAGTGATGTGTTAACAATTAAAATGTCAGAGACATTCTATAATGATAGTACTTTAATTATATGGAGAGGTGTAATTAAAGTTTTAGTAAAGGGTGGAGTGTAATGGTGTGAGTGAGTGTGTTAACAATTAAAATGTCAAGAGACATTCAACAATGATAGCAAAAGGTGGAGTGTAATGACTAAACATGTTAACAATTTTTTTTGTCTTTTATCTTAAATGTGAGAATCGTTTACACATCAAAATATTAAATTTAATAATAATCATAATATTTTCAAAATAAGTAGCACATAAAATTTATGTCTCCATGTATATAGTAAATGAAATAATTTCAAGGGGCGGGGGGCCTAGCTCAATTAGCTAAAGCATCTTGTTGTAGGCAAAAGGTCACGAGGTCAAGTCTTCCCCCCATCCATGTGGTACTGAAGGGCATGTCACACCAGCGTTACCAGATGCACTGTAGTTTATACTCGATTCTTGCAATCTAAAAAAAAAAAAAAAAAATAGTTTCAAAGTAATATAAAATAATTTTTAAGTAAATAAAACAACTCTAAATCTCCATTTTTTTTAGATAGATGTAGTTAAACTAGTAAATAAAAATAATTCTTAAATTATTAGCTAAACTAAAATAACTTTTAAGTAAATAAAATAATAATTAAAATAACTCTTTAAACTAATAATATAAAATAATATAACTCTTCAATAAATAAAATAATTCTTAAGTAAATAAATTTATAGGTTTGAGATTAAAAATAAACAAAAAAAATTAAATAAAAATAATTCTCAAGTAAATAAAATATTTTTTTATAGATATATTTAAATATTTTAAAAGTACAAACAAAAAAAAGAATTGTCGAAATGGGGCGAGTGCCCTAACTCAATTGGCTAAAGCATCCTATAGTAGGCAAGAGGTCACGAGGTCTAGTCTTCCCCCATCCTCGTGGTACTGATGGGCGTGTCACACTAGCATCATTGATCACATGGAAAGTTTACCAAATGTGGTTTATAGGGGGGCTACCCGATTCCTACAGTCTTTAAAAAAGAATTATCGAAATAATGAATGGTGACCTTTTTGAAAGTAATATTAAAACTTACATCACACTAGTGTCACTGGTCACATGGAAAGTTTACCAAATGTAATTTATAGGGGGGGCTACCCGATTCCTATAGTCTTAAAAAAAGAATTATCGAAATAATGAATGGCGACCTTTTTGAAAGTAATATTAGAACTTACATACAAAAGTAAAATATCTCTTCAAACAAAATTAACATATTTTAAGACCTTGGCAAACCAATCAATCATAGTCCTTTGATGCTTTACAATTAGTGACACATCTTAAGAACTCCACATGTTGAGCTATTAAGATATGTCGGCTATTGATATGGACCCTATTTATTGGCACCCATGTAGTGAGGTGATCATGGTTAAATCACATGGTGGATTTCTATTGATTTCTACATATATAGAGATGGTGAGTGAGATACACTAAGATATCTCTCAAGCTCTCAAAATTGTAATAAGCAATAGATTCTTGATCCACTATCCATGTAGAGGCCTAAGATTAATAGTATATATATTTGAAGATGAGAAATGGGCTTTATCATAGTTTTAATGAAATAGGTGTTGTGTGGTCTCACAACACACTTTTCCCTTCAGCAAAATGTGGAATCCCTTTTTTTTTGCTGCCTTATTCATTAAATAAATGATCATTTTTGGATCTATTCATTAGATTTTTTGCAATGAATAATTATTTTCTCTATTTAAAAATAACAAACATAAATTATTTTATGTTTAATAAGTCTACCATATGATAAGAAATTAAAGTACCAAGAATAAAAGGAAAAGTCTTCCACACTCCACATTTATTCTTCATCCTTACATGAGTTGTCGAGTGCTCTAAATCCTCATCTACTTTATCACCTTCTAATACAAATTTTCTAGATCAAAATCAATGAAAATGAGTGATAAAATGAATCAATTCACTCATGTTTGAAGATCTATAGCTACTATCAAATATCTTCTTTAAATTTTATTTATATGAATTCTATGATCTAGAAATACTAGGCTTAGGGTGCTGGCAAGAAGTTGAGTCCACTTTTTGGCCAAAAAGTGGAAGTGTTTTCCCCGATTTTTAGAATTTGACACATTTGAACTTAAAATTTGAAGCAATTAGAAATGGAATCTTAAAAAAGTCACTAATCATAAAATGTAGTACTTGGAGTCTAGTTTCCAAATATGTAATTTATTTCAATACCTAGATGGTACAAATTGAGTTTCAATAGGCATTTCTAAAAACCACTATTTAAAAGTCACTTTTTTTTACCATACCATGCATGTGTACGCCATCCATATTTTGACCTAAATTATCGTATTTTTCTAAATCTTTTTGGGAAAAGATTTGTAACTCACAGAAGCACGTTTTTCAATATTTTTTGTAATTTTTTATTGAAGTTTTTTGTTCAATTTTTATTAGCCATATTTGTAGTTTTGAAAATGCGTCATATGCGATCCGCATAAGATTATTTCGTATCTTTTTATTTGATTTTTTTAAATTGAAAGAATTTTTTTTGAAATGCGTTCTTGTGCAATTCGTTTTACAAAAATATTTTAATAAAAGGATTATTAAAATGAAATAAAAACCGATATTCAGGGTTTATGGACCAATTTCATTAGAAATTAATTGAAAAATAGAAAAAATAATCCAATTGTAAAAAAAATTACATATTTGGAATATGCACTGTCTCATCTATAATGGGTTTTAATTTCGTCGAAAAATTTTGCAAAAAAGTCATTAGCCATATGTCCAAACTCATTATTTTTCTCTGACATTGTTAGGACCTTCAACTTGTAGGTCAAACTAGGTTGAAGGCCTAGGTTCAGATTCCTAATGCTTTTCCCGAACCAGAATACAAGCCAAAAAACCGACCACAAAGCGAGGGGAATTTGAAATTTGTAGAAACGGGATCCCATTTCCCAATATTAAATGTTGGGACTGTTGATAGGGAAATGGGATCTCGTTTCCATGTCAACGGTCCTAACATTTAATAGTAGGAAACATGATCTCGATTACGAAACAGGATCCCATTTTTAATAAATGGGATCCCGTTTCTTTTTTACCATTTTAAAAAAAATTACTGGCAAAGTTTTACTGTGAAGTCTATACAACCGACTGCGACATATTGGGCTATTTTCTATCAACTTTTGTCTTTATAGGTGTTCAACTTGCATTTTGAATTGAATTTTTCAAAGGATGCATCATGGAAACAATTTTTGAAGTGGAATTGTGTTAGTTTTCTACTCGTTTGGAGGAACAAAAGAGGAATACTTTTGTTTTTATAGGTCTTCAACTTGCAATTTGGATTGAATTTTTGAAAGGAGGCATCATGTAAATAATTTTTTAAGTGGAATTGTGTTAGTTTTCTACTTGTTTAGAGGAACAAATGAGGAAGAATTTTGTCCTTACAGGTCTTCAACTTACAATTTGGATTGAATTTTTTGAAGACTTTCACTATTGAAATTCATTTGTGCTTGAGAATTTTATAATCATGGGTTCACAAGCTCATAATAAGAGGAAAGATAGGAAGACATTGACTCCTGAAGAAATTCAAGCAAAGAGAGAGAAGGAGAAACAAAGACAAAAAAAAAGAAGAATGAAAATTAAATCAATGAATGATGGTGGAGCATCCAATTCCACAACCATTGAAGATGAAAACATTGAGGAGACGATGGTTGTAGACAAAGCTAATTTGCAAGAATTCAATTTGGAAAGTAATATGATTATACAAACAAGTCCTAGTATGTCTTCAAATCCCTCTTTCAATGCTATGGAGAATGTTTCAATAAGCACAAATCCAGGTACGTCTTCAAATCTACATTTTAGTGAAATAGAAAATTCGTTTGTAGAAGTTTTACAAGATGCTAGACTTAACGATCTTGACATTGATAATATTTAGAGATGAAATTTTTATAGAATTTGTTGAAAATAAATTAGAAAATGAAAATGAAAATTGTTTAAATGTTGTTGAAAATGAAAATGAAAAATCTTTTGTTGAAAATGAAAATGAAAACCGTTTTGTTGATGAAAATGAAGATGAAAATTAAATTGTTTTGAAGTTGAAAATGAAAATGAAAATCTAAAATGTGATGTTGAATTTAATGGAAACACTTTTTTAAAAATTGAAAGTGATGTTTTGGATAATCTTCCTGGTAAGATTTCTTGGAGGAAAATAAGAACACATGCAAATGTAATATACAAAAAATTCTTTTATAGTATAAAACTTGCATTTCAATGTCAACTAATGATGCAATTGATAAGAATGCAAAAAATGAGGAAAATAATGAAAAAGGTAGGTTTTTTTGTTAAACCAAGAAGAAAAGATCAATCATTAAAACATGTTATGTCTACTGTTGTAAGTGCCATTCAATCTATTGGGAAAAATAGTCAATCTAAAGATAAAAATGCAGCAAGAAGAGCTATAACAACTGCTATAGTTAATAAAGCAACTTTGAATAAAAGAATGGTAAGTAATATTAGTGAAGTTCTACAAATACATCCTAAAACATTGCTAAGAGTGGCAAAAATAAGATAAAGTATAGAAAATGGTCCAATTAACCAATGTTGGAGTTTTAGTGGTTGACCCCCGAGGTCTGACATGAAATTGAATGTTCAAATTAAATCTTTGATTGAAAAGTATTGGCATGATAATACTAGGGTATCCTCTAATGCTAGAGATGTTTTAAAACTAAGAGTGGGGTCCAAAGTTCGCGATCCTCATCCAAAACACCTATTAGATACAACACAAATTGAATTTTATAGAAAATTTTGTGGTGATTTAGTGTTACCTGGTAATATTAAAATAAGTCAAAGGTCTTTTGAAAAATGTAAACCCTGGTATGTAAAAATTAATAAGTAATGAATATCTTGTTGTAAAATGCATGTTCAATTTCATTATTTTTATGATGTTTTTCAATATATACGTTGTACTTTTCATACTAACATGATTATACAGGAATGTGGTATTAATATGCCACCTGAAACAATAATGGAGTTTATATCAGGTTTGTTTTGTGAAAGATCTAATGGTAAATTGTTTTATTTAAGTTCTTGTATTTCTAGACAATCCACTAGATGTGGAAATCTTTCATTCTTAAGAATTTTTATGCATCAAAGTGTTGATAATGATTTTGGACAATAATTAGTAGATGTTAAAATATTTAAGAATGTTGACTATTCTTTAAAAGATGGAAAAATAGGAAAGTGTTGTGATTTAGTTACAAAAAAAGTTAGTGTACATGCATTCATGAGTGAATTTAAGAATAAGATTGTACCAAAATATGTCATGCACTCTCAACATGCTCGATGGCTTGATGGCCAATTTCACACATGTAGAAACACATTTCCAATTGGTACTATACTTTTAGTGGTTGATTTTGCAGAAAATTATACTCTAGCTCCACAAGAGGAAATTTAATCACAGTATTATAACTCAGTGCAAGTAGCTATGTATGTCCATATTGTTTATAGACATGTAGATGATAGTACAAAGGATGATAGAAAAGTTTTGAGGGAGTGTCATTTTTATTTGAGTGACAACTGGTTACACTCGTCAGAGTTTGTTCAATACTATTTTAATATATTTTATAGAAATTTAAGAGAAAGAGGATTCTAGATGACATAACACCTCATATGGTTAGATAATTGTACAGAGTAGTTCAAGAATTATCAAATGTTCTATTGGTTAAGTAGGGTTCACAAGGAACTTAATGTCCAACAAATATGGATTTTTTTTTAAGTTGGGCATGGTAAAGGAGAACATGATGGAGCTAGTGTGTGTGTCAAGATAATTCTTTCTAGAGAACAATTGAAATTTGAGGATGCAGTAAAATTTAAAGATGCACATGGGATTTTGGATTGGTGCAATCCAAGATTATCTACACTTGGTTTGAGTGAGTACTCTACAGTTTGTCAATTCTTTTGATTGGTTGAAGAAGAGAACATTTTACCTAGAGTTGATTGTGAGACAATTAGTGGATCTACAAAATGGCATTCATTTAAGAGTTCAACAACAAGCACATGGACTATCTAGACAAGGGAGCTTGCATGTTTTTGTCAGTTTTGTATCTCAGGAGATTGGGAAGCATGTGAAAATATAGAATGGGTTGAATAGTGGGAGCAAAGATCATTGACACCTGCACAAGCACACGATCAATATGAAAGAACTATTGAAGAAAACGATCAAGTGTTTGCATCTAAAGACTATGACCATGTTTCAGACCTTGTACAAGAAGGTAATTTAATTCAATTTGTTTCATTTTATTTCACTTTATTAAGTTATTTTGTAGTACTAAATTATTTATATGGATACATGAAGTTATTAAAGCAAATTTTGTTTCTAGGACATGTGTATGCTATTGTTGCACCTGAGGGAAATGAAGAGGAAACAAAATATTGGTTGGCTCGTTGTGTGGAGACTATACATAAGTTAATAGCACCTCAAGAATATGATGATGGCTATCATTATCCAACAGGTACAATGATCCCCTTAAGAAAATTTTGATAACAAGTTTTTGATCCCCTTAAACAAATTTTTAGAACAAGTCTTTGATCTCCTTAAGAAAATTTTGAGAACTTATTTGATGATGGTTTTAATGTTTTCCAATAGGATGATGGTGGTTGCTGGCACTTGGCTACAAAAAATACCTGATAATGAAGAATGGTCTACCTTCATTCGAAGATTATGAAACACAAAAAAAGATTATACACTATTCACATTTGGTGGTGGCAACAAATATAAAACTAGATCGGTATCGTGGAAGACCTACAAATAAAGTGTTATGGACAATTTCTATGAAAGAGCATGAGACAATCATAGATGTGTTGCAAAAAAGAGAGGATGCAAATGGTACAATGGAATAAATAAATATAGGTAAATATAGTTTTAGTTTTATATTGTCCTTTTAAATAGATTACATACATGTTTTGATATTGGTCAAGTGTGTTATTAGTTGAAATTTATTTAAATTGTCCTTTTATAGATCCTTAAGCCATAATCACAAAAATGAGAGTCCATGTAGATTCAACCTAGACTACATGGAATACTTGGTAAAAATAGGTAATTATTAGTTAAATTATATCTAAATACATGTTTTGATTATATATTGATATTGCTTGTACATTAATAGTTAAAATTGATTTATTATCCTTTTTTGTATTCTTAAGCCATCATTGTATTGATCTCATACTTTGAAACAAAAAGGAGAGGATGCTTGGATTCAACCTACACACATGTGTGGAATACTTTTAAATACAGGTACTTGAGTTGTGTACATATAGATAGTTTTATAAATTAAAATATGTATGTTTTGGTGATTTCATTGATATTGCTTGTACCTTTTTGATATCAGGTGGCGTGAAGACCTACCACATTCCGGGCACGAGTTTGAGATGTTCTTGAGATGGTATAGCCAAATTTTGTAAACATTGTTTTGATATGACATATATGTACATATATACTTACACAATTAAACATTTTGTACAAATTACAAATACATGTACATACACAATTATACTCTATGTACATTTATGTATCAAAATCAATATTCTATATATTTTGTTTGTTAAATGTGCATGTTTTCCTACTTTGAAACTTTATATTTGATTATATAATCACTAAATATCATGTATAAATTATTGTTAAATCAATTATATCCTTAAGACGTTGTATTAGGACCCCTTAAGACATCCCCTTAAGATGTGTCGTATTAGCAAACATCCTAAATATTATACTTAATTATATCATTTGTTATGATGACTTACCCTAAAGTATAATTCTTGTTTATATCACTTAATATTTATACTTAATTATACTCTTCTTTGATCCCCTTAAGACATGTCATATTAGCACATATCCTAAATATTATACTTAATTATATCATTTGTTATGATGACTCACCCTAAAGTATAATACTTGTTTATATCACTTAATATTTATACTTAATTATACTCTTCTTTGATCCCCTTAAGATGTCGTATTAGGACCCCTTAAGATTAGCACATATCCTAAATATTATATTTAATTATATCATTTGTTATGATGACTCACCCTAAAGTATAATACTTGTTTATATCACTTAATATTTATACTTAATTATACTCTTCTTTGATCCCCTCAAGATGTCGTACTAGGACCCCTTAAGACATCTCCTTAAGACAACCTATAAATTAGTGTTGGATGCTATTATTTGTTTTGACAGCTTATAAATTAGTGTTTTTTGTGGAACATGAGGTCAAGAGGAATTTTATGTTCTTAAGTTTTCTCTAGCACTTTGCATGATTTGTAAATATGGGACCACATGATTTAATTTCAAAACTTTAGCCTATTTTTGGATAATTAAGTTCTTTAATTTAATGTTGTAAAAGAACTAGGAAATATGGTGTATACTTATAGAACAACTTTTTTGGCAAAAATCGTTGCATTTTGATTGGTATTTATGTTTAGTTTATAGAATTTATTAATGCTTTTGTTCTCTAATCTTGTATTGTTTATTTCTTAAAATTTTGTCCTTTGTGGTATATAAATGGATTGCTTTTGTTTGTAGATTATGATTTATTGACTAATTATTGATTGACATGAATTGAATAAGTTCATTGACTAATTATCGCTAATTATTGAATGTACATATCATGTATGGGATCATTGAATTTGTAAAGTACAAATATTAAAATTTCCTATTAATTTCAACTTTAATTTCATATTTATATTTAATTTCACATTAATGTGTTAGTGTAATTAATTATTTATTACACTAGCATAAGTTAACTTAGGTCTTGCATTATTTAGTCCTAGGTTGCATAAATTAGAAAATCATAAATAATGGGTTAATTCCCCTTTCCATGTTTGTAGGAGATAAGATTCCTTCTAGAAGATGAGTTGTCCTTCTAGAACTTATCTCAATCTTTTATCATTTCCTAGGTAGGGTTTGCATGTCGTCACATGTAGTGTGATTTAGACACTTGGCAACATCTTATGCATTTTAGGTTTTCACTCTTGCCTATTTAATCAGGCACATGTACTCTTGTAACATATATCATATCATCATAATAGAATCTCTATTTGCATGCCATTGTTGCAACACTTTCTGTGTGGTTGAATATCTTTCCTGGCAAAGGTCCTCCATTGAAGATTGCAGCTTTAGGGACACTGTGCATCCATCATCTCAACATAATGTCCTATATTAATGTCTTGACTATGAACATAAAATGCATAAATGTACATGTGTAAATTAAAATTGAACAATAATAAAGTCCATTATTTACAATATATTAAGTGCATGAAACTGATATATTAAGCGCATGAGATAAAGTCCATCAGAGTACAACCCATGAACTAAAGTCCAACAGAGTACATGAGAAACCGAATATGTAGTCCATGAAATAATCAAATATAACCCATAAAATCATGTTTAGGTCATGTATCGTCTCTATAATCAAGAGACCTCTTCACACCATGCAAACTACGCGGATGACCTGAAACACTCTGTACAAGAGAAAGATAAAATCAGATGTAAGATGAAAAATGATTTAATGACAATTTAATTTATAATTCACCATAAAATTAAATTTCCATCATATCTGGGTCTGGATGCTCTGGTGCACTTGGACCAACCTCTAAATTCTCTAAATCAATCTACATAAACAAGACAAAGAAAGTTGAAATTAGATGTAAGTCTACAATTAAAAATGATTTAATTCAATTTAATTTATAATTTATCATATTTAAATTATACTGTAATAAGAGGTTGTGCACCCTTTACTCTAGGACCTGTTTGTACATGCTCAACTACAAGATGTGTCTCATGATATAAAAGAAAAAGAATTTAAAACATGTATTAGCTCATATTATATATATATTCAATTTTAAATTTAATTAAAGTTATTTAGAATATTTAATTTGTAATTGACTTTAAATATAATAAAAAAATTAAATTACCATGATATATGGAGCCTTCTCTGCATGTCCCCTTGGAGGTGTAACTATGACTGAGTCATGGTAGAAATTCATACTAACAAATTCCTACAAGATCAAATTTAAAGCATGTATACTTGAATTAGGTTAAAATATATATTCAAGTTTGCACATTTTGTGTAGAAATTTTTTTAAACAACTTGAAATTTAGAGGCCTCACGAGTAGCTGCAACATCTAATGTTTTTCTGATACCCATTCTCATTGTCGTATCAACCTAGACATACATATAGACATTTAGCGCTTATAATATTTACAAGTGTACATGCACATTTGATATATAGTGAATTCAAAATTCATAATTGTAACTATATTAATGCAAGTTAAACAATTTATAATATAAATGTACCTACCCCTAATCTACGACTCTCGATAGTGGAGGAGTGCTCGACAACCCCTCGGGTGGAATCGACATGGAAGTCGATTGACTCCCCTAAACCAACATAAATATTTAAAACATATGTTCATGATTGAATTATAAATTTAAAACTCAAGTTAAAAATTATTTAATATATAATTTAAAATATTGAAATCAGAATACCCCATAAGGGTTGCCGACTAGGACTGGTGTCAATGTGTGTACTTGCGGAGCAGATGATTACCCCATTGTTAGTGTCATCTATACACCAAATAGTTTAATTGTTCAAATTTATTGCAAAATTTTCTTTGATCTATACATTCATTAAATTTTTTATAAATTCAACATGTAAATGCATATTTATACCTGTGTCACATTGTCCTCAAGGTGATGGTCTACTATAAGAAATTATACAAATGAATTGAGGCAACCAGTGATCTACCAGAATCTCCACATCCACTCGAACTAGGTGTGGACTGATCGGGTCCATAACATAACTGATGGCAACTAGTACATACATGTGGTCTTGAAACTCCTGGAGTGGTACTAGGACCAACTCCATAAAAAACTCCATCATCGCGGTCTCTATGCTCCCTACTCGTTATCACAAAAGCATGTTGATCAAGGTCTCCTGCGAGCATACTGAGGGATCCTAATGTCGATACCACTGCACGTTGATGCACAGGTGTGGGAATGGCGGGACCAAGAGGAGCAACAAGGGATTGTGCATGCACGGGGCATTGGGGATCAACCCTTGCCCCTAACCTCTATTGTGGCATGCCGCCAACAACACCCTAAATGATATAAAATCAAAATAATTGGGATTTTTCCCCATAACAAACTCTACATATAATTTCCTCAAAAAATATAATGGGACCTCTAGATTAGCGTGTGGTGGATTGTCAAATACCATATACCATCAATCCCAAAAATGTGCACTCATTTGTGGATGTATACACCACCTCATGGATATTCTAGATTTATTGTGAGGAATGGGCTGCTGAGTATTAGGGTCGATCAAATAAGGGGATAGATGGGCTTTTGTTATTTTTAGGTCTATTTTTTTTTTATATGAGAGACCGTCTGCATAAGATCATCTCATCTCCTCTCTTTCTCGTTGATGCCTATCTAAATTAGAATCAATATCCCTAATGGCATCCACAATGTTTTGCATCGTACATCTCACGTGTGGTGGAATCAATGCTTGATTTTGCATAGCATTGATTTAGTTTTGAATGGATGACACTTGATCATTTATAGGTGCTTGCAAGTGAGCCTCATTAGATCCAGTGGGTGGTGGAGGTGGGATATGAGGTGGAGGGGGAGGTGGAGATTGCCGAGGTGTTGGATTGATGATATCATCAATGTTAAATTGATCCATGATATTAGATATAAGTGTTCACTTGCATTAAATTATACAAAATTAACATACAAACATACAAAATTACAAGAAATAGTTAAATTTGAAACGTACATGCAAATTTTTTTAAATAGGATGTGCATACATATACATACACATACATACATTGATTGAACTTGAGCATGTGCATACAAATTTCAAAATTTAACATGTACATACATTTAAAATAAAAAATACAATGCATAATTTGCATGGATACATCATTCAACTAAACTATGTGTACATACAAATTTCAAAATTTAAGATCTAGAACTATACAATTTTAATACATGTACATACTAAAAAATAAACTTGAAACATTCACAAAAAGCTCATTTATGTCTAACACACACACACACACACACACACACACACACACACACACACATATATATTACATTTTTCCAATAGGAGAAATCATGATCTAGTAGATAGTCATAAAATATATACTATTATAAATTCATCATTATAAGTTCATAAATTCAACCAAATTCATAAATTCATGTCACTAAAAATATCCATCCAACCAAAATCATAAATTCACGTCAATAAAAATATCCATCCAACCAAATTCATAAATTCATCACACAAAATATCCATTGAACCAAATTCATAAATTCATAACCATAAGATCATTGTCTTAATTTATAAACTGTTGCAGCTCTCTACTGCATCTCTTCATTTCTTTGTGTTTTCCTTTTCAGGATTGGAAGTTCTCCTCTCCTCTAGAAATCATTGATGCTCATCTAAGATCCCATCCATATCCCTAACAACATCAACAACATTTTGCATCCTAGATGCAAACATCCTCAAAGGTGGTGCGATACATTCTTCATTTTGAATAATGTTGATTTGACCTTGAATGGTTCTAACATTGGCATTGATTCGTGCTTGCAAGCGAGCACCATTGGTTTCAGGTGGTGGAGGTGGGGGGTTATGACCTGGAGTGGGCGAAGGTGGACGTGAAGGTGGTGGAGATGGAGGGCATGGAGGTGGATTACATATATTATTGAATTGATCCATGTGATCTCTAAGATATAAGTGAACCTGCATTAGATTTGTAATTTCAAAATGTAAGATACATGTTTAGGAAATAACCTTAAACCATTCAATATAAATGGCCTAAATGAATACAAATGATAAAATGTGTAAGCCTCATTTATGTCTAAGGCATGTTACTTGAATGAAAAAACAATTAACTATTAATATAGGACAATTTATGAATGCTTTAGGGTTTACAGTTTACAGCTTAGGATTTAGGTTTTATGGTAATAGGATGGCTTAAGGGGATCTATGTAGTAAGGTCCTAGTACAAAATGAAATGTCTTAAGTGAATAAAATTTGGTGAAGTTTCCCAAGGAAACCAAATTTCATTAAGGTCCTATGAAACTTCACCAAATTTTATTCACTTGAGCCATGTCATTTTGTCCTAGGACCTTACTAGACATAGATCCCCTTAATCCATCCTATCACCCTTAACCGTAAATTGATGTCTTAAGGGGTCCTAATATGAAATTTCTTAAGGGGATTAAAGAAGTTCTCAAAATTTGGTGAAGTTTCCCAAGGCAACCAAATTTCATTAAGAAATGTCATATTAGGACCCCTTAAGACATCGGTTTATGGTTTAGGGTGATACGATGGCTTAAGGGGATCTATGTAGTAAGCTCCTAGGACAAAATGGTCCATGGATTAAGGGAATAAAATTTGGTGGAGTTTTGTAAGGAAACCAAATTTCATTTTAAGGTCCTAGGACAAAATGAATGCTTTTGGGTTTAGATTTTAGAGTTCAAGGTTTAGGGTTTAGGGAACTTAGGGTGAAGTTTGGGCGACCCTTGGAATAATGGACTTGTAAGATAGTGAACAACATTTTCTTGTGGAATAGTTAATTGAGATAGCTCTTGTTTCAACTGACCAACCTAGATCATGAAATCCCATTCATATTATAATCTTGCATGATCTTATTATTGTTAAATTTGGTTGCCTTGGGAAACTTCACCAAATTTTGAGAACTTCTTTGATCCCCTTAAGAAATGTCATATTAGGACCCCTTAAGACATTGATTTACGGTTTAGGGTGATAGGATAGCTTAAGGGGATCTATGTCTAGTAAGGTCCTAGAACAAAATGACATGGATCAAGTGAATAAAATTTGGTGAAGTTGCCGAAGGCAACAAATTTCATTAAGGAGTCCTAGGAAAAAATGGCGGCTTTAGGGTTTAGGGTTTAGAGTTTAGTGTTTCAGGTTTAGGGTAATAGGATGGCTTAAGGGGATCTATGTAGTAAGGTCCTGAAAAAATGAAATGGATTAAGGGAATAAAATTTGGTTGAGTTGCCTAAAAGGCAACCAAATTTCATTTAAGGTCCTAGGACAAAATGAATGCTTAGGGGTTTAGGAGTTTTAAATTTTAGAGTTTAGGGTTTAGGGTTTAGGAGTTTAGGGAACTTAGGGTGAAGTTTGGGTGGCCCTTGGAATAGTGGACTTGTAAGTTAATGAGCAACATTTTTCTTGTGGAGCAGTTGATTGAGATAGCTCTTGTTTAAGTGACCAACCTAGATCATGAAATTTCATTCATATTATAATCTTGCACGATCTTATTATTGTTAGATTAGGTTTCCTTTGGAAAATTTGATCACCAAATTTTAAGAACTTCTTTGATCCCCTTAAGAAATGTCATATTGGGACCCCTTAAGAAATCTAATTACAATTTAGGGTGATAGGATGGCTTAAAGGGATCTATGTAATAGATCTTAGTGTTAGAATTGTTGCCTCAATCTCATAGGCTGAAACCTCTGAGAAAGCATGGTCACTGTGACTGTTGAGATGTCTAGCCGATCTACTAGTTGATCTTGAACTGTCACTGTGACCTCCTGAATGTCTTGGCGATTGGCATCACAGAGGCCAGCGTAACCTTAGACTGTCGAATGATATCTCGGTATGTGATAGGAAGTCTTGCGATATAAATTGATCTTTAGTGTCTGGCCCGATGTAGTAATTAGCATGACTTGCACCTATTGATATAGAAGTCTTGGCGACTGGGAGATGTCTGGTCGACAGGTCGGTGTCTAGTGGATATCGAGGAGACCTGTAGCGAAAGAAGTATTCGGTGTAACACATGTGTTTCGGTATGTAGTCTTACCGAATGTGTGAAGTCTTGCCGACAGTGGAGTCATTGGGGTGACTTGAACTCTCGGGAAGATCTCTTGGCAACTGGTGGTATGTCTCACTGACAGTTTACACTCGGGGTAACACAAAGACTTAGGTGTGAAGTCTTAGTGACAGAAGTCCTGGAAGTAGTCTTCAGGATGACTTGATGCTTTCGATATAGAAGTCTTAGCGAAAGAGCGATTATGCCGACTCAACATGACATGGTCTTTTCGATGTGAGGTCTTGGCGAAGAGCGAATGCTAGGCTTCGAATGTCTTAGTGAAAAGATGAATGTCTTACGCAGTATCGAGAGCACTTGGTGTGACTTGAAGGCATTGGTATGATATCGCGTGAAGAGGATTGTCTTGCTGATGGGAAACTTGATGTTGGTATAACGTCTCAGCGATAGTGGTAAGTCTTGCCGACTGGGATGTTTCAATATGACTTGAAGGGCTCGGTGTAACCTCTTGGCGAAAGTGATTAGTCTTGCCGACTGGGATGTTTTGGTATAACATGAAGAGCTCGGTGTGATGTCTTGGAAAAAGACGATTGTCTCAAGATGGAATCACATCGGCATGACTTGAAGACTTGGTATAGAAGTCTTGGCGAGCAGTGTCTTGCGATGGAAAAGCTAGCATCGATATATTGCTTTTGAACTTTGGTATGATGTCTCATTGAATGGCGATTGTCTCGCCGATGACAATGCTAAGGTCGATGTGACTTGAAGACTTCGGTGTAATGTCTAGGCGAAGAGCGATAGTCTTACCGACTGATGAACTCTTTGGAATACCTTGTGATCTTCGGTGTGAGGTCTTGGCGACATGACGAAATCTTAGCGATAGCTCTCTGGACTCAATGTAACCTCTTGGAGTAAAGGGATGACTCTTAGAAGATATCAAATGTTAGTTGTGTTGGCATCAGTACGATTAGTGTCTCTTAGACATGCCAACCACCGGGTTGAACACCCTTGACCATTTTGAAGACTATCAAGCATTAGATGCGTTGGACCAATCAAAAGCGAGGATGTGAGCGGATTTACGTAATGAGTTGGAAAATTAAAACCGCGAGGTAGAGCATCCTAATGATCTTTGGGATGATTAGATTGGATACGATCACAGCCGGTTGGAAAGAAGCGATTTCATAGAGCTTTACTTGAGAGAATGAATGTATATCGTATGCATTGGACGTTAAAGAAGAGAGGTATCTTGAGTAGAAGTCTGATGGAAGTAGAAGAGAAGAAGAAACTAAGTGGGTGTTTGAAGACCAGACCATGAGGCGAAAGCGGGGTTATCTTGCCAAACTCTCTCTTGTGTCTTGCGAAAAGTGATCCGGTTATACGGTTATCGGAATAGACAAAGATGTAATCTACGAAAAGGCTATGAGCACAGAAATTGTATTGTAACCATTTATTCTTGGAATATCCTGATAGCTCGATCTTTGAGTAGGGTTTTTATCCGAAAGGATTTTCCCCACGTAAATCTTTATGTTCTGTTGTTTGTCTCATCTTTCATGTCTGTATTGGTTATGTTAGAGAATCTGTTAATGCATGTTGTTGAATTTACATGTGTTTTTCTCAGAAGGATCAATGTGGGAAATAAACTATTTGTTTCCACTTCAGGACATAGTTGTACATGTTTTTGAGGCAACCTAATCGAAATGAAAGTTACTGAAGGCACTACTTTTCTTAGAGATTTCTCTGAGATGAACCATATTTTCCTTAAATTGGTATCGAGCCTTCTTAAGTTTGTTAGTTCTGGATATTTCTCCCATGAAGATTTCTTAGCTTGATGCGTTTGGAAGAAATCTGGAGAATGGTGATGTATTGATCCTTTGATGAGTGGAAGCCTTGAGTGATAGAGAGATAGCATGCAACTTGAAGGATGGTCAAGATGGAAAAGGGAGTTGGTCATGTTGTGATATGTGTCTCCTGGCTAGTAGCGGTATAACCTTGGAGTATGAGGTGGATTTCTTTGCTCTGTGGCTGTGTAGCAGTAAAGCTTTCATATTGGGCATCTGTGTGTCAGGATCTTGGGTGATTGGAGAAGCCTAGGTTGTTTCTCAGTCATGGAAGAGAGTGCTTATGCTAGGTGGTGGTTCCTGGTGTTGGAAGGCACTGTTTCCTGTGAACCTCGAATGCTTGAAGGCTATGGAGTTAATCATTAGATGATTTGTAAGCTTTTGACATAGCCTTTCTCTCTTTCTCGGATGCATGCACATGTTGGTGGTTTAGATTTGGCCTGAAAGGGGCCTAGATCTTCTGAACTATTGTTTCCTTTTTTAAGGATGTTTTGTACTTGCATGGCCCTATGGTTTTGTAGGTTTTACACAGTTAAGCAAAACTTGTGATTATGTGGAGTTGTTGTTAAGCTATTTTCTAGAGCCTGGTAGGGGTGTTGTTGGATGAGATAGTTGCAGTTCTGCATGCATGCTTTGTGCATGGTTTGAGAAGGTGTGATTTCTTCTCTGCATGGGAGTGTTGGTACGTGATTTGTCACTCAACATTCTTGTGGTGGTGCTTGTGGGTTCCTTGGTTATGGTGCCCGTTGTAGACATGCTTGGAAAATCAGGTTTGGTGTGATCTGGTGTTTGAGTCATGTTGTCTACATCGTTATCCTCTTTGATATCTCAGTTTCAATGTGATAACGGGTTTGCATGTTTGATTTTTGTGATCTACAAGTTATGCGGTTGGTGGATTAGCTACCCATTGGCTGAAATGAGATAACTTGGATGTGGACTGTCTTTATCCACGAGGTTGATTCATTGATGGTGCAGACTTGTTAGCTGGCCTTGTCTGTGGTCACTTGTGCATTGGTGTGACTGTTTTGAGATGAGAGGATGGATATTGTTGAGTACCTGAATGGTCGGTTATGGGAACCTGAAGTAGTTGGTCATGATGCTTGGAGAGCTTGGGTGTCACGTTTCAGTGGGAGCTCTAGCAGTGACTATGGGTTCATCACATGGTGGTGAATGGTCTTCTTTAGTGTTGCAGATGTTTCTTGGGATCCTGTTGCTACAGAAGGGTTCTTTCGCATTTGCATGTACATTATTTGAAGATGTGCAATATCTTGGAACCATGGAGGGCGCTTGGAGCCTTTGGCTGAGGTGTTGGTGGTGCTTGACAGGTGATGTTGGTTTTGAGTCTATTTGGTTTATGTCATGGTATACTCTTGGTGCACTAGAGTTTTGGCATTGTGCATTAGACCATGGTGAAGTCACTTGAAGCATGGTATCTCCTAAGGGGATATGTAGATCATGGTGTCATGATAAGTTCCTGATTCAGATGATTGGAGCTTTGATAGTGGTCTGAAAGTCCGAGAAGGCTACATCTTGGTTGAATGTAAGTTCAATAAGAGACCTATGAGGAGATTTCTCTTGGATTAGTCATGATGACTTGTATATCTTGAAAGAGTATTCTCGTTCTCACCCTTTGTCTACTCGGCAGTTTATCTAAAAGGTATTTAGCCCATTATATTTTTCAGATGTGTTTTATGTTCACTTTCATGATATGGATCTTGAAATTGTTGTTTAATGGTTCTGGAGGATTCATAGTGGAAGATGTACATCTTGTTTCATCTCCTTGAGCTTTTGTTTTATTTACTGATGAGAATTGGTAGGAGATGATGTATGGGCTGATTTCCTGAAAGGGGAATGAAGTAACTTGATTTTCTTTCGGGATGAGAAGGAGATCATTCTTGACATAGTTAGCTATTAGAAGTGTATGTAGGAGGATGTTCTATAGGAATATGATGTGCAGAGTTTCTCTCTGTGGCCGTGAAGGTTTGTGGTGAGAGAAATGTTTCCTGTAACAATTTGTTGCAGGTTGTGCATGTCATTGTGGATATTTCCTTGGTACTACATGGTTACATTTTCTATGTGCTGTTATTGGTAGACTTGTGATGTCTTTGGATTACTCGGGCAGTGGGAGTTCCTATTGTGTTTTGTCTTCTTCGACTGGTTGGCACTTGGAGCTTGCATTCACTGTTGATGGGTTGGTTTTGAAGTAGCATGAGTTTACTAATGCTTATACCTTTGAGGTATGAGAGATTGGATGGAATAGCATGAGCTGTGGGTGCTATCTTCAGTCGCGTGGGTTTATCAATTGGATGGAGGCAGTCAATCTAATTGTTGTTCTAACTGGTGTTTTTTATCTTGTTTCTGGAGAATGACTTCACTGTTGTGTTCTATCTAAAGCTTTGAAGTTGATATTGCTTCTGTATAGCGTTTTGAGCATAGTGAAGTGGTAGCAGCATTTGATTGATGATATCACCGGGATCTTTTTCTTGAGTTCGTTGGAATGGTGCTTATTCACATTGGCTTGGATCTTTCTTCCACATGTGGCATGTTGGAAGATGATAGGGTTTGTTGCCTGAATGGTGGACATCTTGGATGTTGGTGCAGAATTCTTGATGGAGCATGAGAGCATGTTTGAGGTCTATGTGGTTTCCTGGAAGGTTGTGATTGGTTACTTTGTTGGACAGTGAGTTGCAGTTGGATGCCTGGTCTTGGTTGTAGATTGTCTGGTGGACTGAATCTATGGAATCCTATTGATTGGGTGTCTTGAGTGTTGCGGGGTCTGAACTGGTGGAGCTAGTGTGATCTTAGTTTTTGGTTGCTTTGGAGGTGCCTGTGTGATCTTCGTCAAGCGGGAGATTGTTGGAATTTTTGCCTCAATCTCATAGGCTGAAACCTCTGAGAAAGCATGGTCGCTATGACTGGTGAGATGTCTGGCCGATCTACTAGCTAATCCTAGACTGTCACTGTGACCTCCTGAATGTCTTGGCGATCGACATATGAAACCTTCAGCGTAACCTTGGACTGTCAGAATGATGTCTCGGCGACAATAGGAAGTCTTGCCGATATCGGCGTGACCTTTGGTCTGTTTGGCTGATGTGGTAATCAACATGATTTGCGCCTATCGATATGAAGTCTTGGCGACTGGGAGATGTCTGGTCAACAGGTTGGTGTCTAGCGGATGTCGAGGAGACCTGTGGCAAAAGAAGCTTTCGGTGTAACACATGTGTTTCGGTATGTAGTCTTACCGAATGTGTGAAGTCTTGCCGACAGTGGAGTCATCAGGGTGACTTGAACTCTCAGGAAGATCTCTTGGTGATTGGTGGTATGTCTCACTGACGGTTTACACTCGGGGTAACACAAAAGACTTTGGTGTGAAGTCTTGGCGACTTGGAAAGTCACGTCGATAGTCTTCGGGATGACATGTGATGCTCGATGAGAAGTTTTGGCGAAAGACGATTGTCTTGCCGACTCGGCATGACATGATGTGTTCGATGTGAGGTCTTGGCGAAAGATGAATGTCTTGCCGATTCAGATGTCTTGGTGAAAGATGAATGTCTTGCCGATTGTCGAGCACTTCAGTGTGACTTGAAGGCATCAGTATGATGTCTTGGCGAAGAGGGATTGTCTTACCGATGGGAAACCTGATGTCGGTATAATGTCTCAGCGATAGTGGTAAGTCTTGCTGACTGGGATGTTTCAGTATGACTTGAAGGGATCGGTGTAACTTCCTAGTGAAAGCGACAAGTCTTGTCGACTAGGATGTTTCGGTATAACATGAAGAGCTCGGTGTGATGTCTTGGCGAAAGACGATTGTCTCATCGAATGGAATAATCACGTCGGCATGACTTGAAGACTTCGGTATGAAGTCTTGGCAAACTGCGGGTGTCTTGCCGATGGAAAAGCTAACATCGATATGACCTTTTGAACTTCGGTATGATGTCTCATCGAATGGCGATTGTCTCGCCGATGAGAGTGCTGAGGTCGATGTGACTTGAAGACTTTGGTGTAATGTCTGGGCAAAGAGCGATAGTCTTGCCGACTGATGAACTCTTCAGAATACCTTGTGATTTTCGGTGTGAGGTCTTGGCGACATGACGAAGTCTTAGCGATAGCTCTCTGGACTTGATGTAACCTCTTGCCGATAGGGATGACTCTTGGCGATATCGAATGTTGGTTGTGTTGGCATCGGGGAGACATGATTAGTGTCTCACCGACATGCCAACACAGGTTGAACGCCCTTGACCATTTGAAGACTGTCTGACGTGGTGCGATTTGGACCAATCAGAGAAGTAGGATGTGAACCGTTTCTTGTGGAAGTTGGAAAATTAAAACACGAGGAAGTGGAAACATCTAATGATGTTGGGCTGGATGATTCGTTAGTTCTGATCCGACAGTTGGAAAAGAATGATTTCATAGAGCCTGCAGAGAACGAATGTATATACGTATGCATTGGACGTTCTGAAGAGTGTGTTGGTAAGAGTACAGTATGAGCCAAAGAGAAGAAGAGAGAGAGCTGAGTGGCTGGCTGAAAGGCCAAGGCCATGAGGCCGAAGCAGAGGTAGGGTTATGCTACTGAACTCTCATGTGTACTGAGTGATCAGTTGCTACCAGTTGTATCCAGAATGAACAAGATGTAATCTCTGAAAAGGCTATGAGCCTGAAATTGTATTGTAACCGTTTGTTACTGAATAATACAATGGATCAATCTTTGGAGTGTGGGGTTTTTTATCCGAAAGGATTTTCACCACGTAAATCTTTGGGTTCTGTTGTTTGTCTCATCTTTCATGTCTGTATTGGTTCTGTTAGAGAATCTGTTAATGCATGCTATTGAATTTACATGTGTTTTTCTGAGAAGGATCAATGTGGGAAATAAACTGTCTGTTTCCACTTTAGGACATAGTTGTATGTGTCTTTGAGGCAACCTAATCGAAATGAAAGTTACCGAAGGCACTACTGTTCTTAGAGATTTCTCTGAGATGCACTAGATTTCCTTACACTTAGGACAAAATGACATGGCTTAAGGGAATAAAATTTGGTGGAGTTGCCTAAGGCAACCAAATTCCATTTTAAGGTCCTAGGAAAAAATGAATGCTTTAGGGTTTAGGGTTTAAATTTTGGAGTTTAGGGTTTAGGGTTTAGGGAACTTAGGGTGAAGTTTGGCTGGCCCTTGGAATAATGGACTTGCAAGTGAGTGAACAAAATTTTCTTATGGAGCAGTTGATTGGGATAGCTCTTGTTTCGATTGACCAACCTAGATCATGAAATCTCATTCATATTATAATCTTGTGCGATCTTATTATTGTTAAATTTGGTTACCTTGGGCAACTTCACCAAATTTTGAGAACGTCTTTGATCCCCTTAAGAAATGTCATGTATTAGGACCCCTTAAGACATCAGTTTACAGTTTAGGGTAATAGACTGACTAGTTTATGAATATTTTTGATTTTATGAATATAGAATGACTAATTCCGTAATAGAAACACATAATTATGTATTATTAAGATTGAGTTTGATGTATACTTTAACTTGATATTTTTAAATTGAATATAAGATTTTTTTATTTAACATGTTTTCAATTAATATTTCCCACTTAGATGAATTTTATAATATAAAATGTATAATACAATTAGTTAATGTTGAATCTTATTTTATTTTAGATTGTTTGGAATTGAAAGAACCTAAAAGAAAGAAAAGAAAAATATGTAGATTCTTTTAGTGTCTAGGTAACTAGTGCAAATTGAGATTTTAGACTAAACTAGAAGCCTAATTAACAACTAATTGACTAGAATGAGAGTTAAGATTTTTGAAAGCCAAGAGACAACACATGCAAACAAGAAATGGAAACAAGGCATGACTAAGAGAGATAAAAACATAAATAGAAATGAATGCACATATTATCTAATTAGGTGACAATTGGAAATGGATTGTACAAGGATTTAGGAATTTTCTAACTAAATTTGTAAATAAACATTGAAAATTTATCAATTGTAACGACCCACTAGTCCCACAAGTAATCCTTCCCTTCAACCATAATTCCTTAATTAAAATAGTGTTTTCAACTTATCCATGTGTCTCTAATTTCAAATCCATTTTTGTTGATATTTCTCATATAATTTTAGATTTGAAACTCATTTAATTGCCTTCCTTTATATATAGTGGTTGTAATTTTTTATATCATGGATTCCACTCAACCTTTTTTTTCCTTGTCTCCATTCATTATTACATCAATTATTTTGATGTGTTTACATTATTTTTTATTTGATCCATGAATATTTGATAAAATCATATCATTTTACCATAAGCATGGTGGCACATGTTCCATTAATGCACTTTTTGATAGTGGATATGATTTAACATCTTCTATGGAACTTATTATTATTTTCCCTTCTACTGTAGATTCTTTAACTTAACCATGAGTTTCATAAAGATTTCATCTCTTAATATGGATAGCTTTAGTAATGATGATGTTCATTATACTATGACTATTGGTGTTCCTAGCTTTGATAATTCTCTTATCACCTATGATCGTGCTTTACCTTTCAATGATTTCCCTTAAATTATGATGCTTAATGAGAGAAACCTAGATGATCACACTTATGGCATGCCTGCTTATGAACATACTCAATATTTTTTAATTCTAAGATGTTTGTAACATTTTTTTTCTCTTCTAATTGTATCTATGTTCATAACATTTAATTGATTGTGTCTCTTGATGAATACACATTTAAATGTATAATATTTATCAAATCCTATTTCATTGTCAATATCAAGGACCCTAATTTACAAAGCAAATACTTTCAATTTAAAACATTTAAGCAATGCAAATCAATTTTTTCCATTATCAAATATTCTTGAGCTTGAAATCAAGGTTTTCATTTGAATGCAAAATTTTTTGTTTGATTTCAATTTAGGGTAAATTAGCAAATTTTTTTGTTTGAATTGAATTTAGGGTTTCAAGAAAAAATTAGGGTTTTCAATGCATTCTTTTTTGTTTCATTTCAAATTAGGGTTTTCAATGCAATTTTTTTTTGTTTTCTTTCAATATAGTGTTTTCAAATGCAATTTTTTTTGTTTGATTGAAAAATTTAGGTTTTAAAAGCTAAATTTTGTTCTTCAGATACGATTCAAGGATGATTTTTTCATGTTTCTATAGGGTTTCATTTCATTTTTTCTTCTACCTCTACAAACTATCAATTCTCCTATTACACCTAAATAAAATACATAAAATGCTAAATAAATTGAGAAAAAATGCTAAAACCTACTTTTCACTTATAAATTTAAAAGAAAACACTAAAAAATCATAAATAAAGTGGGTGGAGGTGTACTTGGAGGTCAGAG